>WEIS01017514.1:0-11604 GCA_013389965.1 Todus mexicanus
CATCAAGTTCAACTGTTAATTCAGCATTGTCAAGTCACTAGTAAAACATGCCTCTCAGTACACATCTCCACAGCTTTATACATACCTCCTGGCTCATGGAAAGACTGGAAAATAGAAGATGATCTTCCTATCTCTATTTTCTTTTCCTAAAAAAGTTTCCCTAAGATCCTATTTCCAGGGAAAAATACATTTCACCGCTTGATCACCTCTTTTCCCCCCACCTGCTCAGCTGACTTTCCCAGATGTTGATGGAGTTGGATGGAGAAGAGAGGGGGGGAGTTTCTGCCTCCCAGGTTCATTGCAAGGGCTGCTACAGAAATGATGGTGTTTGTGTTTTGAAAGTCTCTGGTTTGTTTTAACAGCAGGTTTTAAACTACATTCATTTTTTAACCTCAAAAGCACCTTTGTGACTTATGCTCAAAACAGAGGAAAAAAAAAAGAAAAAGGAGGAAACTTGATGATAATGGAAAAAAAACCAGGCTGAGAAGAGTTCAATTCAACATGTGAAAACCATCAGGGAGGAAAAGCCGAGGGTGAGGAGGGTGATGCTTGCACAACCTGAGCCCCAGTGATTTCTAGCCATGGTGTAGCAAAGCAAATCACCGTGGCAAAAAGGAATGGGATGGAAGTGGGGCTTACAGTCGGTGACTGACACCACGATCCTCCGCATGAGCTGGGCCTCCTGGGCGTTGGGGTTCTCACGGTCCAGCAGGACACCGGTGGTACGGATCTTGCCCGTGGTGCTGTTGAGGCTGTAGAACTTGTTGGGGGGTCGGATGCTGTACACCACTGTGCCATTCTCCCCCAGGTCCGGGTCGACGGCCACCACCTGCAACGGAGAAACAGCAAAAATTAAAGCAGAGCAATGGGAATTAATTCCCACTTTGCATCCCCAAGTAAATTCACCCGTGACTAATAAGGAGGCTGAGCTCCCATGACAGGCTTCCCCATACCAATGACAGCAAGAAGTTGTTCTTACTCCACACAACTGTGTATTTTCATGATACTTGCAGGGATTTTGTACCCTCGAGACCTCTGCCATGGTGTTAAATCTCACCTAAATTGGCCTGCAAGCCTGGGAGGTAATGGCACAGCAAAAGTGACACAAGCACGCAGAAATCAAATGCGCTTTTCTATTAAATAAAACCAGTAGAAAACAAGCACCCTTCAGAAAAAAAAAATAAATGGGACAAAGAGGCATGCTGAAGAACTTGTGCTGCTGCATCAGAAACACTAGAGATAATTCACTGGCGGAGTTTTGCTTCACGCCAGATATTTTGAGCTTTACTGCTCTCGCTGTGATGTTTTTAATTACAGGGGACATTTACATTAAAAAAAAAACAACCAACGAACAACATAACTTCATTATGCTCATAACTTCTCCAGCCCCTGCTGCTTGTCCCGCAGCTGAATTTACATCGTATCAGTAACACAATAATTATTTTCCCAGCAACTAATTGGGATGTCAAAGACAAGATGACTTCAAGCAGGCGCTAAGCAGTGGGGCTGGTGCCACACAGAAGAGAGAAACTGGCTTGGGTTCAACTGCTAGATCTTCTCCCTCTGCTCCGCACCTCCTTTTCTTTCACTGCCTTCTTCCTTATATGATTTTGTGGATTCTCTTCACTTTTCCCTCATTTATTTTCCGTTTTGTGCTCATCATTTTACTCGTGGTGTGATGGAGTACAAGCCTCACTCTCTCCTTTTTTATTTCACCAGAGGGACTGAAAAGGCTGTAAACTAACGTCTTCCAGAGAGGTCCTTGAAGGAGGTAACAGGAAAGGCTAAGAAAAAGAGAATTTAGCCAAAATCCACAAAATCTGGGGAGAAACAAGAAATTCCAGCAGAGGGGAGAAACGCACAGGGATAGGCAGCAACGAGGAGGTTCAACAGTAACCTTTTAATCAGATTTCTGCAAGATGGTGCTTGACTGGAGGTGACACTGGTTAGGAGGTGACTCCCTGATTCAGCCAAGCAGGTGACAACCTTGTCAGGGGAAAGGAAGAGGTGTTTAGCACAGCAGCTGCCTTCTCTCATACGTACTGTGGTGACGTCCGAGTTGGGGGGGGTCATTTCCACCAAGTTAATGAAGTATGGTTCATCCTTCCATGTGGGATAGTTGTCATTGATGTCCAGCAGCGTGATGTTCACCTGCAAGACAGCAAGCAAGTAATGCTGCAACTGGCTTGACGTGTCCTCCTGGATGTACAGGTGCACCAGGTACCCAGCAAATGTTCACTCTGCAGAGGGAAAACCCACAGAAAAACAACCTCTTGCACTGGAACTGTTCAGCCTGAAGAAGAGAAGGTTCTACGGAGACCTTATAGTGACCTTCTAGCAATTAAAGGGGCCTATGGGAAACATGAGGAGGGACTTTTTACAAGGGCATGTAGTGATAGGGCAAGGGATAATGGTTTTAAACTGAAAAAGGGTAGGTTTAGATTAGATGTAAGGAACAGGTTCTTCACTATGAGGGTGGTGAAGCTCTGGAACAGGTTACCCAGAGAGGCTGCAGATGTCCCTGGAAGTGTTCAAAACCAGGTTGGATGGAATTTTGTGGTCCCTTCCAATCCAAACCATTCTACAATCTTCACAGCCAAGGCTCCTTGGCATAGCTGATCTTATTTTGGCTCCTGTGTATGTAATGTCTTGTAGTTAAAACAACCACAGGGGCACGAGGTGTGTTTTCAAGCAGCTACTTCACTGGGGTGAAGGATGCAAATTGGTCACAGTGGTGGGGGAGAGAGAGCAGGAGTGTGGCAGAAGAGAAAGGAAAAAACCTGACTGACAAAAAGTACAAAAAAAGGAAAGAAATAAGCGAGAAATCAAGAGAGGATACGGTAACAGGGAGTGGGAGGTGCAATGACAAGAGAGCACAGGAGAGGATGGTGCCCTGAAGTGTTACCTATCTTCATTTTCAGCGTGAGAAACAGCATCTAAGTGACAGTATCGAGTCTGTGGTTGCACTCTGTGGTCTGTGAGTCTCTCACCTTCCCAGATCACTCTTTTCAATCCAGCCTGTGAGTCTATAAAGGTGCCTGAAGGAAGAGCTAGAGTTCAAGGGAAAGGGGGCAGGAGGGAGCTCCCAGCGCCTGACACCTCCACACAGGGTGTTTCAGTGGAGCGTCTCCTGAGGTCTTCAGTGCTCCCAAGTTATCAGGCTGAGCTGCTGGCGCCACCCCGTGGTAGAAGAGGCAAATCTGGACACTACAGTCTCCAAGATGCACTCCCTGGCACAAGCCAATGCATAGTGTTGGTCCATGGGGAAGGTTGGTGACCTACCTCTATCCTGAGGACCCCAGGTGCTTGTTCATCACCCAGAGACCTTGCAAAGCCCCTGAATGGACCTTTATTCACAGATCAAAAATTACTATAGGGAATAGCTTTGAGTCCTGGGTGTGTATCCACGCTAATGACAGCAGATAAATTTGATAGGCCACCTGCTTCTCAATGAGTTTTAATATTCTTTAACTTTTTAGGAACCATGATGCTTTTTTTCCCCACAATTGCAATCTATCCCTGACCCCCACTGCAATTCGTGTTTCAAAACCTCTAGTTTGTC
This sequence comes from Todus mexicanus, assembly GCA_013389965.1. NCBI lineage: Eukaryota > Metazoa > Chordata > Aves > Coraciiformes > Todidae > Todus > Todus mexicanus. Next base: position 3,563 of record WEIS01017514.1, read on the forward strand.
TTTTGATAAAGCTGTTAGGAGAACGTCATCTCATTTAGAGCTCCAAAGGGGAGCCCAGCATCCCAACAGGCCATGTCATTGTCTGGCCAGGGCTGCCATGTGTCTTGTGTGAGGCTTCACAGGAAGCTTCTAGTCTGCTATCTGGATCATATCCCTCCTGAACACCCTCAGCAGTAGTGGACAATTATTTTAGGGATCTCAGCACACCCATAATATTTCCCTGCATCATCCTCCGTTGAGTGGGGCATCTCTCCCGCAACCCAAGCAAGTGTCCCTGGAGCAAGAGCACCCAAATGTCATGAAATGTTCAAACCAATACAGTGCCATGAGCAGTGAAAGATGGGTCCTTGGCTTTTGACCCAATATTTCCAAAGACTTTCAGAAACCCTTTGCAAATGACGGGTTTCCCTGACGTCTGCAAAGGGCAAGGCAAAACAGTTAGGCTTCAACCTGTGCCTCCACCAGAACCTTCTGAGGAGCCCAGGCATCATAAACCAGTTGGAAACCCTTGATCCAGGCAGTATATGAATAGTAGTCATCAGGAACAAGTACGCATGCCAGTGGGCTCTCCAACTAAACATTTTCTCAAGAGGCATGAACAAAGGCAGCTATGCTGTGGGTGGAACAGGTACCCATTACTGCCTTTGCACGGCAAGCTGGACATGTAAAGCTCTGGAAGGTCAAGTGGCTCCTGGGTGAATGACTTGCCAGGAAAAGGAGCCTGATTTCAAGGGCTACACAGCCTGGATAGTCATTCTGAGGGGCTGGGAGCAGCAGTGGGGAAAGCTCAGAGAGCAGATGCCACCACTTGCTCTTTATCTCCTCACACAGCTCAAATTAAACAATGCTAGCATCAGGAATTGAAGCATCGGTGCCTAGGCAGCCCTCCCTGATGCCAGCCTCAGGTGGGCACCGGTAGCTTGAAGAGATGGGAATTATTCCTTCACACACTCACCATAGCAATGCCTGTTTTCTGGTGGTGGCCCACGCCTCCATCCACTGCCCGGACAATGAGGATGTATTCAGATTTGGCCTCCCGGTCCAGCAAAGATGTCGTTGTGATTTCGCCTGGAGCCACAGGTGATGAGAGGGGTTAGAGATGTCATATCGTGAATAGAGGCACCAGAAAAAAAGGTACACTCAAACCCAGAGAAAGGATCCTTAATAAACTGGCCCTTTCTTCTGATTCCATTTCAAACAGATGGACCCTGGAAGGGTCAAGCTTGCCAGCAAGCTCTTGCAAACTTTGTGTGGCATCTTCCCATGGGAACCTGTGTAATGACATTTGCTCCTGCCTGTAAAGAACCAAAAAAGATACCAGCAAGGGAAGACAGGCAGCAGCTTCTGAGCTAACATAAACCTCTTCTCAGGTGTCAGTCCCACCAGAAGCAGAGCTTCCACTGATACCTCTGCCAAAGCTCTCACAGTGATGAAACAAGTGATGGTGGCTGAAATCTGGTAAATCCCTTAAATTGTGTTTCTTCTAAGCAAGTTGCTCAGGAGGTGTAGGGAAGGGAGAGAGAAGAGAGAAGGAAGGAGTAGGGGTGACAGAGGAAAAACAATGGCAGGAAAACCAAGGGAAATTCAGAAGAGGGAACTGAAAGGAAAAGAAAGCAAACACATGCAGAGGCTCACCTGAGCGAGCGTTGATCCGAAAATGTGAGGAGCCCTCCAGGGAGTAGATGATTGACTCCTGCCCATACTCCCTGGATAGGTCCATGTCTGTGGCATTGAGAAACAGCACTGTGGCTCCTTGGGGGAAGCAGAATCAAGGACTAGGATGAGACCTTTGCAGTCTGAAGCAGCTCTCCCCAGTTGCCCCATTCCCCTACATTGCTCCTACAGGTCATTTGTTCAAGGGGTCCCCTCATCTACATGCAGTGAGGTCAAAGCCTGAGACCTGAAATTCTGCCAGGTCTCTGGCTTTTGCCTCCCCTAAAGCCACCACCCATCCCCATACTGTTGTAAGGCCCCCAGGGCCCTTCTGCTAGCCTGTAGAAGGAGCAAGGCCATGCTCATACCTGCCATGATGTCCTCCATGACAGTTATGACATAGGAGGGCTTGCTGAACGTGGGGGGGTTGTCGTTTTCATCCTGAAGCAAAGAGAAGGTCAAGGGGCTGGTTGGGAAAAAGGCAAAATCATCAAATAGCTGCAAAAATCTGGTACGGCGATGCTCCTTGCCAACTGCATCTCAAGATGTGACCAGCTCAAGGCATCTGCGTGGGGAAGACGGCCTTAGGGGTAAGGCATTAGGAGGTAAGCAGATTGTCGGTGACTTTGCTGAGCCATACTGTGGGGACAATACTGACTATTCTGTTACCCAGCATCCTGGGCAACAACCAATAGGTTTGAGGAACCACTACCATCCTCTGAGCTGCTCCTGCCTCCACCACATGACCTGGGAAGACTCAAACACCACATGAAGCACAGCAGCACCATGTACAGACCCGCTTCTTGCTTCCCAGAGCACCACATGGGTGGCTTAGGGCTCCAAGTCACCTTGGCCATGAGGCCACCACCAGACAAACTAGCCTGGTCAGAGGAGCTGCTGAGCTTTGGCTGCCTTTGCTGAAGTAGAGGTTTGCAGAAAAAACCAGCATTTTCAGGGGGGGAGCTGGTTTGCATACCAATATGCTCCCTCCAAGCCTGTCTCTGCCAGCCTCTCAATGGCTGGCATGGTAAAACCAGGCACGAGCAACTGCTTGAAACATCCCTCAAAACAGATTTCAGACCAGTTTAAAGCTCCCCAAGGGGAGCTTGAAATGCTGTTTAAACAACGTTAAGAATCTGTTTTAAATGAACCAAACCCAACTGCCTATGGAGGGAAGAATGGAGTCACCAGAACATTAAAACATCGTTATGGACTTCATGGCTTCCCCAGGGCTGCTCTAGAGACATTTTCTACCTGGAGACCACTGATGGACCTGCAGGCTCAGATGCTCCTGCTGCCACAGAACTTGGTATTTGAGGCAATTTCACATGCCAATGATGTCCATCATACTGCAATTAAATTACCATCGTTACTGGAAGCAGGAGATCTTTAATCAGCCTTTGCAACACTCAGCTTTCACCGCTGCTCCTCTGAGGGCAATGAGGAAATTGCTGGCTGCCTGGGATGCTGTCCTCACCACCCTTCCTCCTCCTCAAAGAGCAGGGTCAGCCTCAGTACAAAGCCAGGAGGAAAGGGTGAAGGAAATGGAGAGACTTAGTGTGCATCCACGTGTCATCTCCAGCCAGACTCAGGTGATCTGTGCCACGGTCCAGGCTTGGTGGACACAAGCCAGAGCAGATGCTGTGTCATTTCATTAGCAGTCCTGAGTTCATTTGGGCCATGCTCAGCACGGGCATGGCCTGGCAAGCTTGCTTCTGGCCAGCTTTCCATCTGGCACGGTTATCTACTTAAGAAGCACACTGCCCACTTGAGCAATGGGAACTCCAAATCTCCCTGTTGCAAAACTTTCCAGCATACTTCCTCCACTCCTACAGGAGAAGGAATCCAACTAAACAGCTAGAAATAGCTTCTCATGTTCCCCTGACCCTCAGCCTTCCTCCCCACACCCTTGGACAATCATCATATCATTTTCAGGGATACTGAGAATCACAGATTCTCATGGAATCATTTAGGTTGGAAGAGTTCTTTCAGATCACCAAGTCCAACCATTAATCGCCACTACCAAGTCCACCACTAAACCATGTCCCTCAGCACCACATCTCCACAGTTTCAAAATCCCTCCAGGGATGGGGACTACACCACTGCCCTGGGCAAAATGCTCACATAAGAGATGCTCACACTAAGCATACCACTCCCTTTCTTCCAGATGCACACACGCTATAAGTTGCTGGCTCATCGCCCTGAATTGGGCGTCAGCGGCAGGGAACGAGGCAGAAACTTATTAGTGGTGATATTTCCCCAGATCCTGGCATGGCGCTTGCTATTAGTTCTGATTCGGTAGCTCCCTCTGCAAAAGCTTATTGTCCCCTAATGGGAAATCTACAAGGCGAGTTTGACTTCTTTATTAAAAACCAACAACCAAAGGATGAAAAAAAATTACTTCCTTCCACACTCACTCTAGTTCTGCCTTTTCATGGCTCTTGTTTCTCAAGTGCTGTTGTGAAATGCTTCCTTCTTATTTTCTTCCTGTTTACTGCCTTCCAGTTCCCACCCTCTAATTTTCCATTTGAGAGGAAAGCCCTTTGGTTGAGAGTGAGAAAAGTGACAGCTACTTAAAACCCACCAGTGTACAGACTCAACCCAGAGATGACTCACTAAAGCGTGGCCTTTAGAAAGAGGTGTTTATGCTGTCTCAAGTACAGAGTGAGGAGGTATTTAGCCACCACTAACCTGATGGCACTGTCCTATTCCCCCTCTCCTGAGCACGGTGAGGGATCTGGAGGACAGGCATGTTCAGGGGACTTCATTCCCATCCCACAGCACCAGGGACTTCATCATCTTGGTCTTCTCAGATTGACGCTGCCGCCAGCCTGGCTTAGATACCATCACCACAAGACTGACAGTTTATCAAGCAAACTGTCTTCATTGCCGATACCTCCCTTTAGATGTCCTCGAACCACAATGTGCCTCAAAGTGACAATCTGATCTAATCTTCTCAAGGAACGCTGCGATGCTTTACACCTCTCTCTGCAGCAACCTCTCCTCGAGGAGATTTGCACCTAAGCTGGTGTGTGGGATGCACGGAAAAGCCTGGTCGGGACAGCCAGCATTGGGGACATGAACAAGTAACTGACCACGATTGATTCAGGGACTGATATTTCTGACACTACAAGTGCTAACGAGCAGCCAAAGCTCTCTCCTCTGCATCTGAGCACTTCTGGCTACAGGTGTTGAGAGCATTCCAGTCAGGATTTCCCTGTGAGCTGAGAGAAGGGCTCACCAGGTGCTCAGTGAACCTCCCCAGTTGAAAACAGGGGCAGAGGGTAGATCTCCAGCCTGTCCCCAGCTCTGCTCCTGACCCTGTGGTTAGGTAGGGCTCCTGCCACGTTACTTCCTGCAGCTTCCCTGTGCATCATGCACAGCTGATGAGAGGGAGAAGGTGCATGGGGTCAGAACAGTTCATCTGCGCTTATCCATGGCGACCCCCCTTCAGAGACACTCACCCTCTGTCACTCAGACCTTACCAAATGTCAGGAACAGTATTTCTTTAAGCAATGCATATGACACACTTGTATATGAGACATATAGGACACATACATACACACGAGACACATGAAATTGCAATCCACACATACCCATACAATCACGGGAAACCACAACAGAATCATCAGGCGCCATACTTACAAACACCTCGATTGTGACGGGGACAGTGCTGTTGAGCGGCGGGTTGCCAGCATCCTTGGCCATCACAGTCAGATAAATAACCCCATTGGCCACCTGCTCATAGTCGAGGGGGTGGTTCACGCTGATCACTGAAAGGTTGCAAAGCAGGGTGGTCAGAGGGGCATTTACACATAGAGCAGGACAGTGGGCAGGCTCAGAAGGAGGCCCATCCGCACCACCTCCCCAGGACCAACAGCGCCTACTTGAGGTGGCAACGTCCTGAAAAGATGAGTGCTGGACATTACTGAGCTCACTGCACTGGCATAACCCAGAGTGAGCTGTTCACCCATTGAAACAGGCCTCTGCAGCAGCTTACAATCATAGAATCGCTTTGGTTGGAATGGACCTTAGAGCTCACCGAGTTCAACACTGTCAGGGAACCACTACATCATGTCCCCCAGTACACGGCATCTACATGGCTTTGAAATCCCTNCAGTCATATGCCTGTCTCAAGGCCTGCTGCAAAGGACTGCGCTGCAGGTGAGGTCAGGACAAACAGAGGAGCTGCTGGAGCAGCTTCTTAAAGCTTGCTGACATGACTGCTTGCAGGGCTGTGGATGCAGCCTGAGCTGCTGCCGCTCATCAGGGGCAAAATGGTCCTGGGACCAGTGCTTACCTCCATACCCTTCTGACACCACGATGTCAAAGTAGTCAGGGAAGGCAGATGCCTGCACAATGCTGTATGTGATCTGGTTGTTTGGAGGGGAGTCCTCATCAGATGCCTAAGGCATGAGCAGAGGGAGTAAATGAGCACTGGAGCTATGCCGGTGACGTGCAACGGGAGAGAGACAAGAGAACGGGAGGTGCAGGCTGGGCCCACAAAGAGAGGAAAAGTGATGGTGAAAGACACACTCACCACGGATCCTCAGGGGGTTTGGAAATCAGCCTCTCTGGCCATCCTGCCTCCCAGGGAGGACTCACCAGTTCCTCCTTTCCTGCCTCCCTGCAGCACTCACCCAGCCTGGCCCCATGCAGTGAAAACCATGCTTTTGTATCACAGCAAAGTTTATTCTTATGCTGAAGGAGCAAACAATCTTCCCTCCACAGCATGAGGCTTACAGCTCCATCAATGACAAACAGCACCTTCCCCTTGATACCTACTGACTTCATTGTGTAAAGCAAGGCGATGTGGAGGCACTGCCTGTACCCCGGGAGAAGCCCCACATCCCAGGGATGCCGTATAGGCGTGGGACTTATAAGAGAGAAAGAGGAAAAGGAGGAGGAGGGAGGTAGCCCATGGCTACAGCACCACACCTGGTCGAGCTACAAAGGATTCCTAGGAGGGATGCAGCAGGAGTGGACTGGGACCTAACCCACTCCCATCTTCCCACCCATGCATCCCGAGTGCAGGAACAGCTCTGTCTGGTCCCTTACCCGGAGCCGGACCACCTGGGTGACAGAAGGCTCATTCTCCCGCAGGGCCCCCAGGTACGCCTCCTTCTGGAAAGCAGGCACATTGTCGTTGACGTCAAGGACGTTGATTCGGACGCGCCCCGTTGTCTCCTCCCCACCGCCATCCCGGGCAATGATAGTCAGGGTGTAGCGTTGTGTGGCCTCGAAGTCCAGCCGAGCCGTCAGGAGGATGACCCCTGTGTCCTTGTCCAGTGAGAAACTGATGGAACAGGAAAGGAAGGGGAAAGCCCTCTTGACCACACACTGGAGACGGAGAGATGGGGTGGCAGCAGCCCGACAGCCAGCATCACAGTGCATAAAGTTCATGGCTTTATTCTGAGAAATATTAAGTCTCAGCATCTTTGAGAGCTCAGGGCAGGTGGTGGGGTAGAAACCCTCAGTGCTGCTCTACAGGCAAAGAAAGTGGGCTCACAGGCCTCCAAATCCCTTCTGCTGGGTTGCCCACGTCTCCCCTATCTGCCCACCACAAGTGGATCCACACATGATGCCCACTCCAGGGCAAACACCTGGCTGGCAAACGCATTTATTAATCTGAGGCAACGCTGGTGCCTGAAGGTCCTGATTCAAATCAATTAAATGTGCTGGGCATTGGGCACTTGCTCAAGTTAATTCATCCCTTTAGGGGGCAGCACAGTGGGGTTTCCATAGGGTGTCTTGGAGGTAGGACATAACATATGCCCACAATTACCATATGACTTCAAAGAAGTGAGGATTTCAAAGAATCAAAGTCATGCAGGTGGTTCAGTCACACATACCGGTCAGGGTCATCGCTGAAAAAATAACTGACTTTCCCATACGTGCCCACGTCATTGTCAGTGGCCTGAAAAAGTAAAAGTTAACCAATAAACAAAGGTATTTATGGCAATGTGGCACTACACACACTGGTGAATCCAATACAGCTTCTTTACCTCCTTTTACCCATGTGCAAGCAAGCTGGTGCCAGTACAGACTTGTGTGTTGCCATTTATCACCAGAGATACGGAGGTGGGGCTGTCTACACTCTCCTGGGTTATCCAGGATGCTGGTGACCTTCTTGGCCATCTGGGCACATGCTGGCTCATCTTCAGCCAGCTGTCAAACAACCGCCCCCCCAGGTCCTTTTCTCCTGGGCAGTTTCCAGCCACTTTTCCCCAAGCCTGGAGCATTGCAGGGGGTTGTTTGGCTCCAAGTGCAGGACCTAGCCCTTGGCCTTGTTGAACCTCATCCCATTGGTCTCGGCCCATCAATCCAGCTTGTCCAGGTCCCTTTGAGAGTTTGCTGACTCTCCAAGAGATCAACACTCCTGCCTAACT
>WEIS01017515.1:0-15206 GCA_013389965.1 Todus mexicanus
TTTTTTTTTTTTTTTTACACTATTCTTCAATAAAAAGTAAAATGTAAAGATGATATTTAATGAGAATCCAGTAAAACTCTAAATGCGGTTTAGGGTCTACTGCCTCAATTCATATATCTTTATTTCTGGAAAATTTACTTCCCTTATTAAACTAATGCTGCAGTTTTATCGTTTGAACAGAGTTGTGACATGGGTGGTCAAAACCAGGGAGGAGCGAAATGATGTGTGACCATCCAATATTAACCATTTATGAAAAACAATAAAATGGATCTACAGTGGAAAAGGGGAAAGAGAGGCTACTGAAGTGGTCTTGGTTCAGAGGCAAAACAGGCAATTTAAAAGTGCAAGTGGGGGCTTGTTTTAAAACACCATCCAGATAACCATTTCTTAGACATACATACAGTGGAAACTACAGCAAGTAAGCTAGTGATTTTCCTGTAAGACTTCGTGAATACCACTGGGATTTTTAACTGGAAACCATATAATCTTTATAGGTATACTTTTCTCTTATAAAAGTTCTTATTGTGACTACTCAATTAAGTAGGCCTATGGCATTTTCGGAAGCACTCCCTAGTATTATAGCCTATGCACCTGCAGTTGTAGGAGGCCTTTACAAAAGTAAGAGTGAGTTATGGTTGGTATGTGACAGTAGTGAAGATAAACTTTGTCTCAGCTAAGAGGAGAAAGAAATCCAGGTTTTCCACTGTATTTCTTGTATTCTTTCTTTCCTATATCCAGTTTGCTTTTCCAGCAATATGATTTTAGTAGCCTTTAGAAATAATGGCTGCATTCACATCAAATTGTGAATTCAAAGGTTGATAGAAACTGCTCTCTCAGCTTACATCTGGATTTTAGGAAAATCCAACTGCTGTTAGATAATGCTTTGTATGCTGTGAGATATCTCATCCTTTTGATGGGGAACAAACAATAGATCTCAGTAGTGCATGACTGCTAAAACATTACTGAGCTAGCAAAATTCATACTCTAATACCCTGGGCTTGACTTGAGCGTTTTCATTAGTTGAAACCTGTAGCTCAGGTAACTGGTTCTGCTGCATGATTCATGTTGTGGCTGCACAGTTACACTGGATTTTCTGTCTGAAACTATATGTTTTTAAGAAACAGACTTTCCTGTAGTTGGTAGATACTGTAACAAAATGTGTGTTCTCATTTTATGGACTGTTTTCTTAGTGAGCACTCGATGCGTACAAGTTCCCATCAGGAGGAATGGCTTTTGGCACTTCTTTTGGCTAGGGAGCACAACTCATTAGCCAAAACTCAAGCTACTGTTAAGCAGAATTCATTTTCCTCAAGGGAGGACAGTGAACTTTCTGCTGTGGTGTTTTTGCCATTGTCCTTGGCCAGGTGCTGTTGTCATTTTGTTGGCATTTTGGGCTGGTGTACACTTGGCTCAATTACCAGGCCAAGCCCAAGCTGCTTGTTCCAAGCAGCAGAAGAGGACATACCTGGATTCTGACTACAACAGCGGGGCCCAGTCCTATTTCTGCTTGTCACTGGGGAAGTTCTGGCAAAATGAAGCACCAAGGAAGCCTTTCCTGAAGCTCCTGGGCACTGGAAACTCAAAAGCAGTCCTTTTTTAAAAATTTGAAGATATGTATCTTTATGTGAAAGTGTAAGCTTATGGAGTAAAGGTTAAAGCACAGAGGCCTACCGAGACAGTTACTCGTATTTTAATTTTTTTCTTATTGCTTGGGTATTTTCAGGCCAGCCAGATTTCTGTTAAAGTAACGACTGCTCCTCTCCCTTCCTGAATACTTAAGGGCATTAGCTGACAAGTGTTCCCTCCTTTTGTTATTTGGACTTAAATGGATTACTTTCCTTTGACCTTACCTTTTATGGAAGTGGTTTTAATTATTATTTCCTCTTCTCCTCCCCTCCCGCCCCCCCCCTGCTCCTGGGAGAAATGGATCCTGTCTGGCTCTTTGAGATCTATCCATGTTTCTCAAATTAATGATTCTCCTAGTATTTCTTTGTAGACTTCCACTATTTCAGTGTACACGAATGCCTTCTCTGCTTTAATCCTGTACTACTTACCACACCGGCACTCTGAGGACTGTGAGTATTTAGAAATATTAAATAGCTGTTCCACATACCGATACCAAAAGTGTCTGCATGGCTAAAGCTTTTTAAAGTGCAATGTGTACATGTTAACACCCTGAGAGAAGACTTTGCTTTAAAACTAAATACTGGCTTGTGACAGGGTAAGTTCCCATGGTCATTACCTAGAAAATGCACCAACTGAAAATGAATGAATTGTGTGAAATAAATAACACAAAGACATCTTGATAATGTGTCTGGTCTTACATTAGCGTATTGTGCTGTAAGGGTTGAAGGAACAGGGCACACAACTTTTCATGGCTGTGCTTTGTACTTCAGGTAAGTCTAATGCAAATGAGAGAAATTGGTGACACTAGACTAATAGCACTGTTCAGCTTCTAATACCCTGTACTTAATATTTTCAGAAGGGTAGAAACAATTCACTCCACAGGAGGTCTCATGGCTTTTTGTGTTTCCTGTTTCCAAAAATGAATATCCAGTCTAAGAGAAATCATGGAGTGTAATGAAACAAGATAATCATCTAATGCCAATTGCTTCCAGTGAAAGATGTCATAAAATGGCAGCTAGACAGTGGATTCTTGAAAAAGCAATGGTGATATTACAGTAGGTTGATGCATCTGTAATCCAAACATAGGTAAATTTAGAGCAAATTCCTTCTGTAAAGTGAGACTTTTATCTAGAGCTAATTCTTGTCCAGTAGATCATCTTCCAATCTTCTTTGGTGGAAATTAAGGCCACAACTGAGACTGGTCTTCATTTTGTCAAGTGGGACTGTAAACACGTCCAGCTCCCCTTCAATGTTATGAGGAATGCCAAGAGATGACTCAATATTTACTCATTATTACAATCCCAAGACAGGTATTATAATAATAATAGTAATAATAAAAAGTGGAGAACAGAAACATATCCCACTTTGCTTCTACTTGATAATCTAGATTCAAGTAAAATAAACTTGTGAAGTATATCAACTCCTGTTGAATAAATGTCTGAGGCTCAAACATATATTCTGCATCTGCAGTGATAAAATGGCAGTGATCTTGGTTGCCTTTCCGTTTGTGATTTGTCCACACTGATGACAAACTTTTTTTTAGCTGAGTGCACTGCTTATGGTGCAGGTTCCTGTCAGCAGGAATTTGATTCATTTTACCTTATTGCACCAAAGATTAAATCATGCCATTTCTATCTGTGGCTACATATGGTTGATTTGTGGTATATGTCTAACTGGTGAATACATAAGATAAGATTGATTACAACAGCATTTCTGAGAGTGTAATGATAACTTCTTATGGCTTTCAACTTTGTCATTGTGCTGATGTCATGCTGCTCTGTAGTGAAAGGCAGTTTGCGATCTCATGTTATACATGTTATATTGTCCTGGTTTGGGTTGGAGCAGAACAATTCTGTTCAGTAATTTTTACTTTTCAGCTAAGTCCCTTCTTACTAACTGCATTGTCTGAAGTTAGCAGCGTGTTTTTGCAGAGAGTGTCTGCTTCTAGCAGTGGTAACGCTCCATGTTTATAGTTAGTACCAAGGATTGGCATGCAAACCAAGGTGACTGCTAGATCTTGTATACTACACCAGGGGGGTGCAGGAAGTAAGGGCTGCACCTGCAGGGAGGAACGGACAGGACAGGTGACCCTAAATTGACCAGCAAGGTATTCCATCCCATATGCATCATATTCGGCGTAAAGCTGAGGGATCACGAGGGGGGTCTCAGTCCCTTTTTTGCCCTTCTTCTTCTGGCTGTCTCATATGGGAGCTGCTCTCTCAGCTCTGGGACTCTTCCTCGCTCGGTTTGGCCTTGGCAGCTTCAGCTTAGCCCTGAGGCCTTTGGCCTCGGTCTCGGCCTCCGGCTTCGGCCTTGGGTGGGCCCGAGGTTTCAGCCTGTGGCCAGTGGCACCAGTCTGGGCTATGTTCCTGAATCCAACTCCCGGCTCGCATCTGCTGCTAGGCCGTGCCTGGGACTGCTCCACAGCATCAGTGGTGACAGTGACGTATTTACCATCTGGGGGGTTGGGTTCGATACTGGTTTTGTACATATTTATATATATTTACTTTTTAATTGTTATTGTTATTTTCATTTTTCAGTAAAGCTGTTCTAGTTTCCTTTCCTAATCGGTAAGTCTCTCTCCTTTCTTTCCTTTCTTTCCTTTTGGGTGGAGTGGGGGGAGAGAGCGTTCTGTTGCAGATTTGGGAGTGCCCTGACCCCAAACCATGACATATATGATACAGTAAAAGATAGGGGGAGTACCAATACTTAAAAGAATTGATGGGAGATCACATTTATTCATTTGATTTGTAACAAACTGTCAAAGTATACAGATGCTTTACAACATCCTATAGAGAAGAACATAAGATAGCACAGTGAACGGAGCTGCAGAAAAGCTGATAATGAGTCAAGTGAAATCTGCATTTGAGTGTTAATGCAATGCTAAAGATGTGCTGGGACTTTTCAGCATCTGAATTTTGATTCAGTTTTCATGTTGAGTTTGTGACTGTGAAGTGTACTGGACTGCCTGTGACCATCTCAGATATGCAGTGGTTCCACTTTTTAAAAGTGGTTGGTGATTTGGAGGACCTTTTTAAGACATCAGAAGTAATAACACTCTTATGTATATCTATGTGGGCTTTTTGTATTGATGAAATAGCTCATGGATACTCTTACAGTTGTTAAATGCCTGTGTCAGCCAGCGTCGAGAATCCAAGCAGACAAAAGAAATAGAGTAGATGAAATGAAAATTAAGATATGACAGGAATTCAGTAGCAGGTTTGGGAATGTCTCTCTAATATTCTGGGTCCCTTGATTCCTTTTCTTCAGAAGCAATGAGATAACTGTAATCCTTGACTTTACCTTGGCTATGCTATTTATTTTTTATATGTATTTCTTCTGAATAATCTGACCAAAACATAAAAAAGCGTTCCATCAAGTGTGGACTTTGCCTGTGGACTGAGCAATGGGAAAAAAAGGCAGTGCTTGCTCCTTGCTCTATATCAGAAGAAATCCTAAAAGCTTCTCTTTCCTTCTAGAGCTGATCAATCACAGAGATGTCTATGAAGTGTGTCCCAGTATACGTGAACACTAAATATCCAGGGATCTTCCTGCAGTAAGTGAAGGTCTAATGACCACCAGATGCTTTCAAAGTTATAATTTCTATTTCATATCTTCACTTTTTTTTTTTTTTGGTGGCCATGCAGATTTTAGCTTGTGGCCACGGCATGTTTTATTGAAGCCACGGGACATACCTTCCATTTCTCCTTTCATTCCAAAATGAAGGAGTGAACTATCCTCCTTGCTTACATAGTGCTAGCTAAACCCATCAAGTTCCTGTCTAAATGTTGGACTAAATTGGAAGGTCAATGGCATCCTGGCTTGTATCTGCACTACTGTGGCCAGCAGGACTAGGGAAGAGATCACTGGTGAGACCACACCTTCAATACTGGATTCAGGTTTGGATCCCTCACTACGTGAGGGACATTGAGATGCTGGACTGTGTCCAAAGAAGGACAATGAAGCTGGTGAAGAGTCTAGAGCACAAGTCTTTAGAAGCAGCTGAGGTAACTGGGGTTGTTTAGCCTGGAGAACAGGAGGCTCAGGGGAGACATTCTCTCTCTACAACTCTCTGAAAGGAGGTTGGAGTGAGGTGGGGGTCAGTCTATTCTAGCAAGGAACAATTGATAGGACAAGAGGAAACAGCCTTAAGTTGTGCCAGGGGAGGTTTGGGTTGCACATTAGGAAAAAATTCTTCTCTAAAAGGGTTCTCACGGCCTGGCACAGGCTGCCCAGGGCAGTGGGGGAGTCCCCATCCCTGGAGGAATTTAAAAGATGTGTAGATGTTGTGCTGAGGGACGTGGTTTAGTGCTGTACTTGGCCGAGTTGGGTTTATGGTTGGACTGGGGGATCATAAAAGTCTCTTCCAACCTAAGTGGTTCTATGATTCTATGAAATAAAAGTGCCGTGGTTGATTAACTGTGGTTGTAACTGTGTACTTTTCAATCAGTTGGAACAGGCAGAGCACAACGGAGCCACAAACACACTAAGAAATAAACTTCTTGCCTTTCTCCAAGGGTTGTACAATAGGAAGAACATTTTATTGAGCATTGGCTGTACTGGCAGTGTTGGAATAGTGATTAAGGAGTCTGATTCTTGCCTTGATTTTGTGCTCAAGGAGGTCCTTTCATATGTCCCCTGTAAGCAGACAGAACTGCATTGACAGAATACTCAACTACTGAATCTATTTCTGACCAGCTCACGGCTCCAAGTAACAGCAAACCATGTAGGCTAACAAGATGTCGATTGTCAAAGATCATTCAAATGCAATGATTGTGTTTTTACGCTGTGTTAACTTGGTCTTCCTATTTGTATAACAGTGTTTGCAAGTGCTACTTAAATGCTGGAAAAGTTAATTAAACTGTTCAAATAATGTGTACAATACTTCAAATTAAAAGCAGATTTGATTGTCTCTAACCACTGTACGAATGCATTAGGGACCAGATTGTCACATCCCTGGAAGATATAGTAGTTAGAAAACCCACACTGACCATTAATTAAGTGCTTAATGGCAGGTACTACCATCTAGAATTAATTGCTGGTTGGTATATAAATATATGTATTTAATCTGCTTTCTTAAGTTCGACAAAGTGTTTACTCAGGGTTGCTTCCTGTTATTGGTGGTGCTTTCCAATGAAGCATGTTTAAGAAAACTGGTTCTTTTACGGTTCTCATGTCCTGTACATTTTAGCTGCTGCTCCAATCACTAGGTAGGTGTGCCCTTAATTGAAACATGGTTTTTGAAAGAGAAGAGGATCAGTAAACAAATCTGATGTTTTCACTATAGTTCATGCTGCTAAGCAAATTGAAACAATTGCTGTCCTGAACATAAGTAGATATGAATTTTGTGGCAACAAAATATATTCAAAGCGTGCACTAAGTCACAAAGAAAAGCACTATTTGAATGTACTGACCTAGCTCTTGTCTGGCCTGTGCCTTCCTACCTTTCTACCAGACTTTTTAAGCCTGATCACGGTAACCGTTAGTGCCCGCTTTGAAAACTCTTCTTTGCACGATAAAGCATGCATTATTTCAGATGAGCACTTCCATAGACCTTACATTCCTAGAAACTTCAAGTCAAGGAGTCCTCCAAACCCACAGAAAATCACCTGTTAGCAGTTCATGTTCTTTAGAAGTTAGGTTCAGGATCAAATAAGGAGGTTGGGTGGTGATTATAGGCAATTATATTGTTCCAGAGAGAGATCTGCAGGATGATGCTTGGATTTGATTAAATCCATTCATGCATCCCAAGGAAAATCAAGCTCTACTTGCCCAAATTATTTGTGTTATGGACTATGTACCTTGCATCACATGCTCTCTGCTCATTAGGGGTGATAAATCTCTGTGACAGAGGACTCTAAAATACAAGGTAGTTGCAGTAGGAAGCAAAAAAGGAAGATGGAGGAAATGAAGAAGGAAGTCAGACTTGCAAAGAGGTTTTTTGTTTGTTTTGTGACAATAAACTGAGGAATATAACATGCAGAAAAAAATCAAAGATCAGTTTTGCAAGTCTATGTGATCTTTCATGCATCTTGAAAGTCTCACGTAATGTTTGCATACCTGCCTTTCCTACAGGTCCCTTCACTAGAATGTTGTAATTGGGGGACCAATATATTGTAGCACTTTCTAGAATCACTTTATTCAATGTTCCTGTAACTTCAGTTGCTCTTATTCTAATTACTGAGACTGCTAGAAGTGGGGAGGGAGGGTTGGCGTTGAACCCTTTGAATTTCAACTGAAGAGCTTGTCTACTTCAGACTGTACATAACTCCATAGTAAACTTTTCTTTTTTTTCTTTTTTTTTTTTTTTTTAGTAAAAAGACGGAAAGGAAATTGTTGTATAACTTTCCCTTAGTAAATGCAACACATTTTGCTCTTACTTTTACTGTGAAAGTTGCTAGGAAATTGAGTTCAGAGTACTGCGGGCACAGTTCAGAAGTTTTGAACCCTAACACAGCTCCTTTACTGAAGAAGAATAATGAAGCAGAATAGCCACAACTGCTGGAATAGTTTCACTCTATTGAATTGCATCAGCTTTAGACAACTAGATTTGAACTATGACATGTGAAACAGAATGTTGTAAATAGCACGGCTGTGTGCACAGCACAGCCCCTCTCTTCCGCCTGCCTTTCCCTGTAAGTCTTTCTAGTTTAGAATTCAATGCAAGCTTCTTTCTCACCAATAAGAATGAATCTTGATAATTTTGAAATGTCCAGACATCCAAACTTCAGCTCCAAGCTATGTGAGTCTGATATATCTTTTTTGAATTTCTATTATTTTCACCAAGTACGATCTATTCCCCTTACATAGTAGTTTGTTTCCAATTAAAATTTGAAGTTGTAAAAAGGTACCGGAGAATTTGAAGTGTTTTTAGTAGGGCTAGGAGAATAAGTTCAGGTAAAACAAGATTGATTTCAAGCATGGGTGAAGTTTATTGGATTGTACAGTTTTAGGTTTCGTTGTTTGTTTTTGGTGTGTTTTTTTTTATTCTCGTACACCTCTATAATTCCTAATTTTGGACAGAACAGATGGGCTGAAATTTTTTCTCTCCTAGTTTCCCTTCTGGGAGGAGATGCATTTACAGAGACAGATTTGCTGGTATAATTGAAGTAGGGAACTGACCTGCTGCATTTCTGACCAACCAAGATCTGTAACAGAACAAGAAAGTGAGCTTCTATGTGACTTCTTAATCAAAGGAAAAAAAAATCCAGTTCAAAAAATAAGTGGTCAAGGTAAGTATAAGAATCGAGTCATCAATCAAAAGGAAATTATAGAGATGTGTTGATTAATGTTGGATAAAACAAAGACAGGGCTTCCCTTTGAGATGGCTTAGAAATACTATGGTGATGATGTGCCTATATCCCAGATTACATGGGAAAGATGTAGAAGCTCTGGGTTTGCCTGAACTGTGAGTGCTTCTTGCTAATCTACGAACCTTGTTGCACAGCTTCTGCACATATGCAGTGAATCAATTCCAGGTTTAGGCAACCACAGTAACTACTACATACAGGGAGAGATTAACTTCACTGTCCAAGTGAAGTAATGACTGTACTATGCATGCTCAGCTCTAGTTAAAAATGAAATAAAGCAAAATCGGTTCATCCGTGAAGATGAACAGAATCCTGACAGGTTAAGCTGTAGAGCTGATGTCTCAGGAGAAGATGCCAGGAAGTTGCACTATAACAAGCTAGAGCTGCAGACTTAAGTAGCCATGGTGGGGACATTCAGCCCCAGTAGACATCTCTGATTAATTTGTGGCTGGTGACAGCAAAGACTATGACAGCCTCACAGTGTTTTTACCAAAGATGCCCAGTTTCTGTGAGAATCCTCTTTGTGGCAATAAGCTTGGGCAAAAGTAAGCGTCTTTATCTTTTTCTAATGTTCTTTCTTTGTGGAAGCACCTGGAAATGAGATCCATTGGAGGGCTTCTAGACAAACCAAGCTTTGTGTGTGTCCTGGTTTGGGTTAGAATAGAACAATTCTGTTCTATGACTTTTACCTTTCAGCTAAGTCTGTCTGAAGTTAGCAGCATGTTTACCAGACAGAGTCTGTGTCTAGCAGTGATAACGCTCCGTGTTTATAGTTAGTACCAAGGATTGGTGTGCAAACCAAGGTCACTGCTGGATTTTATGTACCACACTGGGGGGTGCAGAAAAGTAAAGGCTGCACCTTCAGGGAGGAGCAAACAGGACAGGAGACCCTAAATTAGCCAACGAGGGATTCCATCCCATATACGTCATATTCAGTATAAAGCTGAGGGATCACGAGGGTCTCTCTCTTCTCTTGCCCCTTCTTCTGGCCCTTTTGCCATTTTGCCCTTCGTCTTCCATTTCCTTGAGCTCGAGCTGCTCTCTGGGCTTCGGGACTCTTCCTCGCTGGGTTTGGCCTTGGCAGCTTCAGCTTTGCCCTGAGGCCTCCGGCCCCGGTCTCAGCCCCCGGCTCAGGCCTTGGCTGGGCCCCAGGTTCTGGGCCGCATCCCTGACTCCAGCTCCCGGTTCCCGGCTGCTGCTGGGCCCTTCCACAGCATCAGTGGGGACGGGGACGGATTTACCATCGGGGGGGTTGGGTTCAATCCTGGTTTTGTACATATTTGTATATATTTATCTTGTTATTATTGTTATTATTATTTTCATGTTTCAGTAAAGCTGTTCTAGTTTCCTTTCCTAATTGCTAAGTCTCTCTCTTTTATTTCCTTTCTCCCCTTTTTGTGTGGCGAGGTGGAGAGAGCGTTCTGTTGCAGATTTGGGGGGTGCCCTGACCCCAAACCGTGACAGCGTGGGAACTCTCTCTTGAGCTGAGTCTAATTGGAGACTAAAAAATGTGTTAGATGAAACTGGTTATTGCCGGTTGCCTGCTTGTGGCTAGTGTTGGAGATGGCAGACTAGTCTTGATGAACCTTGCCTGACCCACTATGACAGCTCTTTGCTCATTATCTGGCACATAATATTCTACAAAGGTAAATGAGAGCCACAACCCCGAAAGGCAGATTTCCAGCTACTGGATCTAAATTCTACTTAGTACCCTTCTATAGAAAAGAAGGGAATAGTTATTATATGCTAAATCTACTATGTAGGAAAATGATTTAATAATCCCTTTAATGTCTATACTTAAATGCTAGCCAGCTGGCTTGGTAACTACAGGGAGGAGAGGCTACGCTTTTCCTATAACAGCTTGTTTTCAATCAAGCAACCTACATTTTTGCAAGATCGATATGAGATGAACAGAAAATATTTGATTACCTCAGGAGCTGTCAGTATCTCTTGTGTTTGTTTTTTTTTCTTCTGACATGACATAAATAACATCTGGGGCAGCAAATATACATATTTCTGCTTTTTATTTTTTAACATTATTCATGGACTGAAATTTAGCTTGAGATTGAAACACTAAGAGGAGTTAGAATTCTGGAAAAGTACCACTTCAATTTGCAGTGTAGAAACAACTGAAGCTGCCAACTGGAATGAAGTTTACCAGCATAAAGAAGGCAGAGAGCATGTGTAGAGTGATGCGAAGTACAGTGAAACTGGCTTGTAAATCACACTGCCTTTTAAAATTCAACTCCTTATCTCTGGCAAAGTGGCATGCTTCTGAAGTATTACCCCATGCCTGAAATTACTGTACCAAATAAATATTGCTGTCTGTTTGCAGAAGATGCTGTGAGAAAGGTGAGCCAGGGAAATTGCCTAAGAACAAACAGCTCATGCTGTAGATCTGGGGGTGAATGTTGCAGTGACTTTTGTACCTTGCTTGTGTCCCATCTAGGCAAGAATTTTAAATTTCCAGCTTCTTTAAATATCAGGTGTTATTACTAAATCTCAGATGGTTTTATGAAAGGTCACTATCTTCACGCTTGCTTTACAGGTGGTTATACTTATACTTGGCAAGTCCTGAGAGCAGGAACAAGAAGAATATATCCTACATTTTCTATCCTGTGCTCTGAAAGTGCCTTTAAAATGTAGTAGTGTTACCTACCTAGCAATTGTCCCCAGCAACCTCTTGAGATCTGAGCTATTAACTACCAGTGAATGAGTATATGTGCTGCGGCCTTTAACCTCATCTTTGGGTTCTCATTTCTGATGTTTCTTTCAATAACTTTGCCGGTTTCTTTCTTTTCTATTTTTTTTTCTTTACTGCCACTAAGACGTTTTTTCTTTTTTCAGAACTGTCTCACTTCTGGGATGTATCCCAAGGATAGAAATATTTACCTTTCTTTCATATCTCGTGTGCAATTTGTTGGCCATGACAACGCTTTTTATTCTGAGAAATATTATTTTAAAGAAATCAGTTTTAAAAGCTAGCAGCAACTCAGACTATTTTTGTCTGCAGCTGTTCTGAAGAAATACCAGTTGCCAACTTGTCTTGAATTCTGTGAACAGTAATCAGCACCTCCAGGTAATGGCTTCTGACATGCTTTTGTACAAAATGTTGCTGAAAACTCCTGATCTGGCCCTTCTTTTTAGGCAAACAAAGGAAAATGCTGGAGGAGAGAAAAGATGAAAGCATTTACTTTCTCCCCCTTGGATTAAGGGCTGTGAAAAGGGATGAGATGTCAATGTGGGATGCTGAACTTGCTGAGGATGAGCAAAGGGACACTGTTGTGTCTCTCCAAAGGAGCTGTCACCTTAAGTTATGATGCTGTGCTATGGCAGACTGCCATGCCCCACAAGGGTATACTTTGAAGTGAACAGACTAGAAGTGGTTCAACTTCCCAGGCACACCAGCTTGGATAATGTCAAGAAGGGGAAAATAGGGAAGAAGCTTGCATGTCAACATTAAGAGAATAAATAAAAAATCAACTACACCTTTCCCATCTGCTATGTCAGTAACTTGAAAACTGACCTAGTGGATTTTAAACTTTTCTTCTATCAAGCTTTTGAAATGAAGAAAGTTTAAAACTATGTCCTTTAAAATTCAACCTGTGTAGTTGTGGATGCGGTCAACTTTACTCCCTTCTTGCCAGAAGGCATCCAAGAGAGATGTATCAATACGACACCTCAGTAACGTGGGGAATGCAGGGGTGTCCCTGGGGAGAAAGTGTGCTTAATGACCGTACACAGCACAGAGGCGAGTTTCCCTAGCTCCTATGGATCATATTGGGTTTGGGAAAGTAATGTTTCCTCCTCATTTTCATGGGGCAAAAACATTGTTCTAAGAGTCTTACAGCTTGGAGTTGAAGGTTCTTTGTCTGTGTATAGCAATGTCTGGCACAAGGACAGCTTCATTTTTTGTCTTGCATTGTTCCAGACATAATTTCTAATCAAATACAGCTGTGGTGAATACATTGCAATGATGATGACTAGCTTGTCTGACCTGAACAAGACACCACCTTCCTTTGAATACAGCTAGATGGTAAAAGTAAGTACTTGTGCAAGGAGAGTGGATAGAACCTGCACTTTGCCTTTCTGATGGGCAGATCCTCGTGAGCAAAGGAAAAGCTGTAGCTGGGCAGTGAGACTACTATCAAGACAAGAGATTTCTGCTTGCTTGCTTGTTCTACTTGTAGGTGTGAGATAATGACTGCCACCTCATAAACCTACAAATCTTCCAGCTTTTTCTGACTACTGCTGGAGCACATGAGCTGCAAATACAAATGCTTCACTCTGAGAGTGAAGACTGTCCATTAGCAAGGAGATTGGCTGAGGGCATCAAGTAACTTTTGACAGAGCTGTGTGACCTTTGACTTTATATGATGGATTTTCACTCATTTTTAATAGCTCATGATTTTCAATGAACTTGTAATTCAAGGGTCTTCTACATTAAAAACTTTGTGAGGGATTAGGTAAACTGGGTTTCAAGGGATGTGTACACAAGAAAATCTATATAGCCATGAAAATAATCTGTTAAAAAAACCCCAACAACTCAGGCTTGACTCTAACAGAAAATGCAGCTGCTAAAGAGATGTACTTGGAGCTAACACTGCAAGAAGGGGAGCACTTTTTGAGTAACATTCAGGACATCTTTTGTCATGCTCTGCAATACAAGGGATGGAAAAGGCTGTCCCTGAGGTGACAGCATTTGTTTTATAGTAGAAATACGAGATTGGTTTATCTTTCCTTACCAAGATTCTATATCTCTTCTTTTTGTACTTACAGCACAGTTGTGAGTCTTTTTTGAATTTTTGCTGCCTTATATTTGATTCTTTAGTATATTGATTGTTTTTCTCTTAGCTGTAACCTGGTCCTTACTGCTACTCCCACAGCATGAAATGCTTTTCAAAATGCGGTTTGTTACTGTTGATAAAAACTCAAGTGCTCTTCTTTTATATCTAACATTAGTGTTCAGGTTTCCGATGTCTGTGGATGTTCAAAATAATGCATTTAAATTGAGTATAGTTCAAGTCTTAGGGAAAGGGTGGGAAATACTACATATAGCAAGGATATGCTTTGACCTACGTGGTTACCAAGAAATGCATTAATATCAGAGGACAATCACAATATTTTATGACTATAAACTAGATCTCATTTGTGTCTCATTGTAAGATACAGGTCTATATAATTTTCTTTTATTCTCATCTTTTTTTAGGGTAAAGACCTCACCATGCTCTCCCTGCCCTGGCTAAATCTCTGCCAAGCAAATCCCTTCCATTTACTCTTCCTTTGATACTATCATGCTTTGTACAGGACCAATGTACAATCTTCTACCCTTGCACCTGACATCTTAGAAATAGGATTTATCTGTGAATGTTTATTCTTTTCTATCCTCTATTCTAATATTTGACTTCACAGTAGTGAATTTAGTATAAAGTTCATAGCAAGAACTTGGCTTAATTAAAAACATCAAAATACATGTAAATTTTCTGTATGCACAAGGGGATGAGCTAGAATTAGCTACCTACAAATCTTGCTGTACATGATTCAGTGTCTCTATTTCTTTTTCAGAATGTTTTTCAAAGGTGGATTTTGCAGCAGGTATAATAGCCCTTTTATAAAATTAGATAATAAGTATGAAAGTTTCTATTCATCAGGTATCTCTAAACACAGAAAGTTAGAACTTATCTTAAACCTTCCTTTAAATATATTTTCTAAAAATATGCTGTCATATGTGGTGTAAGATACACCAGTACACGCATGTTATAAATGCAGATGAATTTTAAATACCCTCTTATTCTTATACCAGCAATCATCTCAAAGTACAAAAAAACATCTAGAGGTCAAACTAAATGAAATAGTGATACAATCAGTTAGCTTGGCATATAAATTTTTCATTTGCAGTAGTAATTGCTTAAAGACGTGAAAGAAAAATCATCTTGAAAACTTGGGGGAAGTAGAATATAAACGTATGGAGAAAAGTATGTGGATTACTTTGATCCAGGATAGTTCTGTGTCTGATATTACGGCTGAATTTTATAGCTGTCCTGGAAAAAATTATTTATTTTTTTTTTAAATGTAGGATTATCTAGGATAATTAGTTGAGGAGGGTGAAGGTTACAGCACAGGCCGACACACACTGGTACTAGAGTTTGGGTAAATAGAAAGCTAGATTGCAAACTGCATCACTTGAGGTTTTATACAATGCAATGCCAGGTGCAGCTTGATTTCATAAAACAATAACCCCTGGCTGATGGAGGGTAATATGGCACATCT
>WEIS01017522.1:5595-24319 GCA_013389965.1 Todus mexicanus
ACCTATCATTCTGTCTTCCATCCATAAAGGAATGCAAAAAGCAGCTGTTGCATTTATCTTAAGAAGATGATAGCTGTAAATTGCCCTGTCTCACAAACACTTCTGCAGATGTCCGTAATTCCTCCATCACAACGATGACCGTGAAAAGCAAGGATAATCCCAAACATATAAGGCCAGACTCCTTTCCCACAGGAACAAATTACTTAACCTCAGAGAAGTGTTGGGACTCTAGCGTCTGATGCTTTTGGGGCAGGTATTATTTTATTTACTTTTTATAAAGAATTAGCCACACAGAGAAGAGCTTATTTTATTCCTGGGAGAAGGTGATGGGATGTTTTGTGTATTAGCTACGTTATAGCCTACTTCATCTACCTACAAGCTGGGTTTGACGGCTTCACTCTGATGGGAAATATGGCTCTGGCTCTCCTGTTACATGAGATGGTGTAGGGAGTTATTATTTAATTATGACAACTACACACATACAAGACATTGCATTAGGAAACACACAGACACCATCTGCTAGATACCATGATTTAGCTGTAGGCGTACAAGAGCAGAGTCTTATGAGCATTAACTTTATTCTAGGAGACTATAACTGCGGGTCTCCTTGCAGAGCACTGCCAAGGGAGGCATTCAGGGAAAGAACATTCCTCGATGATATAGTCATTACTGTTTCAGCGAGACGTTAATTTTTACAATAAATAAGCCTAATCTTTTTATGCAGATCATTTTAGAAAATAAACAGGCCATTTTTATGAGCTACTTAGAACTGGGGCTGGAGTGGGATTTGTGGTAAAATCCTGCAGACACTACAAATTGTAAGCAATTTTTAATTCCTGGGGAACTACTGCAGATCATTACTTGATGTTGTTTTTTAAATAACTTATAAATGCAACATTTTTGTGTGTTTCAAAGCATTTAGAAAGCAGAAACATTGCCTAGTGGAACTAAACTGCTGGTTACTAAAGAAAGAAGATGACTGAAATCCATGCACTGAACTTGTAGTTTTAACACACCACCTTTCTTTGCTTCAGGAGAACTTCTGTGGAACATGAGGGATGTGGGAGCTGGCAGGGGAAAGCCTGGCCGCTGTCCTTGGAAGCATGAACTCCCTTGGGCTTCAATCTGCTCTCCTTTGCTAGCCACTTTTGCAACTTCAACAGAGGTTAGCAAAAAGCAGGCAATTCAGTTCTGGTATCTTTAACTACTGACCTCGCTTGTAAAAAGAAAGTAATAATGCAGTTTGGGACTCCTGACTATCCTGACTTACCTGGGCTGTGAATAGTAATGTAGAATGAATATATGATTCTGATGTGAACAGTTCATAAATGTTTGCTGGAGAAATAATGTGACTGTTATCTTGGGGATAACAGAGATGTCTTTCAGAAGAAGTATTAAGGAAATAAATAATATTGCTAGCCATAGTTAGTCATCTAATATCTTATGAGCAAATCTTCAGAGGGTACCAATTTTGCCTTCTGGCCAGCACCAAGGCGAATTTGTTTACGTGACAGTCTCAGTTTTGACACTGGCCAAGTCCTGGCCAGGATTTTTCACAGGTTTGGTGAGATTCTGTGAAGGAGCTGAACTGTTCCAGCTCAAAACAGCCTGGCATTCGGAAGAGAAACGTGACCTGTGGTTTGGGCTGCTCTGTTGATCTTGCATGAAGTGGGCTCAGTTCACTGATGCACTACATGTTTGCCTGTGATCCTGAACAAAGCTGTGTAGCCTGAGTCTTCATCCCTCTCTTGTAAACAAGCTGATCTCATATTCTTAGGAAATCTCATTTTCTCTTTAACTGCAAAAAATGATACTTGGGCACTATGGAAAAAGGGATCACTTAACTAGGTTAGTTTTAGCTGCATGCAGCCACGCAGTTGTGTTGCTCCATCCTGGAAGCATCCTCATTTCAACAGCTGTAAGTTTATGTAAAATACTTTCATTCCCATGGCCCAAAAGTCTTCTCGCTATTCATTGAGCCAAGTAGTTGTGTCTCACAGTTACAGAAAGATTAAAATAATACCAAGTCTGGAACTGTTGTGGTTTCTGACCCCTATTTTTCCTCTCCAGCTAAAACTCCATCTGCAGGATACAGGATCCTGCATTGCATCAGGCAGCAACCCTAGTATACCTCTTTAGCTCTAGATATACCACCTAACACAGACACAAACATCTACAAAGGAGTTGTGTTAACAACCCAGACCAGGGCTTGAATAAACTGGCAGAGAACAGAAGGTTTCCTTAGGGACATAGCTAGTACATTCTGAATGAACAACGCTCCCTTGGGCAGCATCACCCTGGATTCTTAAAACTGTGCAATTGCCCAAAACACTTACTTATTTTAAAACATTGGCTTTCAAACAAATCATATTCTAGTAAAAAAAAACAAACAACCAAACAACAAACAAACAACAAAAACCAAAAAAACCCAAAACACCAAGCACATGAAAATATCAGTAATTTTGTTTGGTAAGGTAGGTAGAGGGGTTTTGTTATTTGGGGTTCTTTTTAAACCATGGTTATATAATGTAAATATAACCTGGATGAGAATGAGAAAAAATGTTTTCATCATGAAAGCGACTGTAATTCCCAATTAAACAATGCCTAATAAATGTTGGTATTGTTCAGTCGCTGTGGAGGCCACCACTAACATCACACAGTCTGTAGGCCCCCAAAGCTCTTGTTTGTTTCTAAAGCGATCAGGTCACACTACTCAGTTCCCCCCAATTTATTTAAATCTGTTACTTTATTTCAAGTGCTAATTATCTCTCACAACAAACAGAGCCTTGTCAGCTGCAATTACCAGCATTACAATAGATTATCAACAGAAAAGTGTGTCTTGAAGCAAAAAGTGTTGCCTTGGTTACCAACCCAAAATGCTCCTGGATTGCATCTGTAACCACAATTTCCTGATTATACCTGAAATATTTAATGAGTGAGGCCCCTCTTTTCCTCCTAAATTTATACAGGGTATCATGAGCCAAATTTTACCCTACAGAATTGTGATTTAAATCAATGGATGATGCAAGTTTGGAGCTGGTGATAGATTATCCTAAAAGCGAAAGGAAGGGTTTACATTTTGCATGAAGAGAGGGGGATGTATTTTACTCTTGGAGTTAGCGTACACAGGAATAATTCCTCTGTCTTCACCAAATGTTATGCCTGACTCGTAAATGAGAATAGGCTCTTGTCCAGTAAACTGAAGCAGGTGTGTTTCATAAGGCCGTTCTCCTTCCTACCAAACATTCTGACGCGTGTGAAGAGCTGGCACCAGCTAGGGAGCCTTGGGCTGGTTGTAAATGCGGTTTTCAGGATAGTTGTGAGATAGGGTTTTGATTTGACTTGGCAGAAGGAGAAATGTCAGCCGTGAAGGAAGCGTGAGTTCAGGCGAGAAGTTGGGAGGTTGGGTACATCTCTCATCCTGTGTCACACAGCCAAAAGTTAAATGCCTCTGATTGCCTAAGAAATGTGTGCTTGTCTTTCATTTCACGTACGGTTGCTTAAAATAGGAGGAAATCAAAGCCAGCAGAGATAAGAAGCCGAAACTTTGCGACCTCGTCAGTTGAATGAGGCTTCAAGACTGCTCAGGGCGGTGTATCAGCCCCTTAAAAGAGAAGACAGAAAAAGAACCTGGATGCCTAAGTGGTACTTCCATTAAGTGTGGTCAAGTATATCCTAACGCATTGCCTATCATTATGCCTAAGCCCGATGAAGAACTTCAAACAATATATTTGTACATTTGCGTCTCCTGGAGGAGTCTGAAAATTTGGGAAATGAACACCAGATTGGGTGGAACATGATGGAAGCCTCTGCTTTCATTTAAGTTCTGTCTTAAACTGGAGCTTCTCTGATCCTGTGCAGTGGCTCACTGTTAGGATGTGTCACAGTTTGGGGCCAGGGCACCGCCCAAATCTGCAACAGAACGCTCTCTCCCCCTCCCCACCCAAAAAGGGAAGAAAGGAAATAAAGAAGAGAGACTTATCGATTAGGAAAGGAAACTAGAACAGCTTTACTAAAACATGAAAATAGTAATAACAATAATAATGAAAATTAAATATATACAAATATGTACAAAACCAGTATTGAATCCAGCCCCTCCTGATGGTAAATCCGTCCCCATCCCCACTGATGCTGTGGAAGGGCCCAGCAGCAGACGGGAACCGGAAGCTGGATTCAGGGATGCGGCCCAGAACCTGGGGCCCAGCCAAGACCTGAGCTGGGTGCCTCAGGGCAAAGCTGAAGCTGTNAGACCTGAGCTGGGTGCCTCAGGGCAAAGCTGAAGCTGTCAAGGCCAAACCGAACAAGGAAGAGTCCCGAAGCCGAGAGAGTAGCTCGATCCGAGAGAAACAGGGGGAAAAAAAACAAAAAAGCAGCAAAGTGGCAAAAGGGGCAAAAGAGACACCGAGACCCTCATGATCCCTCAGCTTAATACCAAATATGATGTATATGGGATGGAATACCTCGTTGGCCAATTTAGGGTCACCTGTCCTATTTGCTCCTCCCTGAAGGTGCAGCCCTCACTTTCTACCCTACCCCCGCCGTGTGGTACACAAGATCTGTGACCTTGGTTCACATACCAATCCTTGGTACTAACTATAAACATGGAACGTTATCACCGTTAGAAGCAGACACTGTCTACAAAACATGTTGCTAACTTCAGACAGTGCAGTTACTAAGAAGAGACTTAGCTGAGAAGTAAAAATCATAGAACAGAATAATTCTGTTCTAACTGAATTCTGTTCAGGACAGGATGTTTGGTAAGAAAGGAGGAACTCTGAGCTGGTTACCTCCTCTCCCTCTCACCTCCCTGGATGTGCCCCTATTGCCAGGATGGGGGCTGCATTTTCCAGCCTCCCTATGGGAGCTGTGCCACAGTGTATGAGAGACTCAGCAATGATTTGGGCCAGAGGGAGAGAGAGACATCTTACCAGCTGTGTGGTTGTGGCATTTAGTTTGAAAGAAGGAGTCTCAAGTTCCACTCTTTCTGTATTTTCTCCATGTAAAATCCATGTAACGTAAAATAGATCACTATCTAGGAGCATGGACTGAGACTAAGGACTCTTGCTCTCAGAGAAAAGCTCTCAGTAATAATCTGAAGAGTCATGGTGCCTCATGCTTAGGCACACTCTTTCTCCTTTGTCTCTGGTCCAATTAGTACTGAAGTTCTTCATTTTTTTCAGAACTGGACTCAAGGGCAGGCTCCTGACTTCACTCACGGCTGTGTTCCTGCACTCAGGTGTGTACCCACATACCTCTATAGGCACAGTGTCAGTACTAGGCCATCGCCTGGTGCTTAGGGTAGGACGTGTGGATCCAAGTCCTCTTACATTGAGAAAAGACAGAGTCTTTGAGGCACAAAGCAGAGTTAGCAGAGCTCAGCTGTGCAATATGTGGAGGGCAGCACTCCCCTGTATTGCCAGCCCTTTGTCACCTAGCTCTTGGTTACCTGCTCACCTAGGGTGCTGCTGTCTTTTTGTGGATGGTACTTTGATATCTGTCACTCTCCTGGTCATCTTATAGGCAGGACAGGCACGTAAGCATCAGGCAGCCAGGGACCTGAGTTATGCAGCCACAAGAAACTGCATGCAGCTTCTTGCTCCCACAGTAGACTCGCAAGCCAGGGAAATTAGACCTGTTTTGCTTAAATCCATTTTTGCATAAGAACCTTAAATTCTTAACACAGGACTGGCACTGCCTTATGTAGCTGATTTATTCTGTGTTTGTAAGGTCTCACCTGCTGAAATGAGTGTGGAAAAATAACCCTTCATTTTTGTACTCCACTTAGTGCTGCAGTGCCAACTCAAGTCAAAGAGAGTGATCGTCATTCTGTTCCCCCTTGTGTGACATCCACAGAAGCTGTTTGGGCTGCTCTGAGTGTGTTTTTCTTGCATGATGGGATTTCATGGCTACTGCTGGGAGCCAGGATGGCCAGCGGGCCTCCAGCAGTCACACAAATACCCGGGAATGGGACTAGGAAGGCAAAGCTCAGCTACTGGTCTAAGCCAGGTGAGGAGCTGTCATCATCAAGGGGCTGTTTATTGGCTCTGGCTGACATTACAGAAATAATTCATGCTATCTGGCACAGCCTTTGGGAATATTAGTAGAAATCAGAGGCTACATAGAGGTCAAAGCTATGCAGTTTCACAAGGCCATCTGGGTCTTGTCTCAATCTCCACAGGTTTTTGGGGTTCAGACAAGGGATGTGATTTCTGAGGAGGGCTAAATGAGTGGAATTGCTGAGAATAGTAAGTCATCACTGATGAAAATATCACCTTTGAATGAATCAAAAGCTACTTTGAGGAACACATTTTTATTTCAGCTTTGGAATCACTAGCTAGGAACAAATGACAAGTTTTGGCAGGGTTCTGCAGACCATTGGGGAGCATACTCCAGAGTCCCCTCTTTGTTCATGTTTTTCATCCTCTCGATTTTAACAGCATGGGCACTGATCTGTACTCACAGTGTGAGTAACTGGTTTCTGTTTATCCAAACCCTAATGTAAATATTTCCATAAAGATAAAATTTTAATGTAGGACTTTATGACAAAGGCTGTAATTCCCAGGCTGCCATTAACAAACGCATGCTGCTGTGGTTTAAATGGAAAAATTTTAGAGCTGATTATAAAATGTTGAAATCAGACATAGCTATGAAGACTTGATAATACCTGAACTGGAGGAGAGAAGGTCCTGTCAGGGCTAAAAAAACCAAGTGAAGGACTGGAAACCAAATACAAAAGTGCACAGCCAATGTCCAGCCTTGGAAATGAATGGTACTGTAATACAGATCTTTCACAGACACATTTGGGGTGCTTCAAAAATGAATTCATTAATTCTAAATAAACAAAACTTTAAATAGAAATAGACTGTCTGAAGGTGAAGTAACTAGGATGGAGGGGAAGTGCTGAGGAGGAACAGTAGCACAGAGAGGCATCCAGAGAGGGACAGGTTTGCAGTTAGTCATTGTTTTCTTGCTAAAATTAGTTTCTTCCCATTTTTTCCTAACTTGGGCTTGTGCATTGTTTTTGATAACACCCCCTCTGATATCCTAAATACATGCTTGGGAAGTAATACAGATTAATTTCTACGAGCCCTCGATATTTTCTGTGCCTGGCAGTGCTCCACACAGCAGAGGAGGAGGAGGATAGCGGGCCTCCGCATGCGGTTTACAGGGCTGCTCGCAGATGAAGTGGGCATAAGCAGGTTTGTGTGATTATTTAGATGTGGTATTTGAGTAGCCTCTAATGCATTTTGTCTGCATGAAGCCAGCCCTGCAATATGTCTAAAAGGCTCCCCTACTAGAGTGCAACAGGTTTTGACAACCACCGGTGCTTGAAGAAAGAACTAATGTGTGATTTAGACCATTGCTAGGGACTTTTTTTCACAAAGAGAAATGTTGTTACACTGCAAAATTGTGAAGCTGCACATAATAGGATGCTGACTGCAAAATATGTTACAGTCATGCTCGCTTATTATTTAACAATATAGCTACGGCTATTTACCAGTCCTAGGTTGCCAAGCCACAGAGGAGAAAAACTACATGCAAAACTTAGCCTGTCTGAAACAAAAATTCATTCAATCTGAGGCTGTGTTATTATATGTTAAAACTTTCTAAGACATAGATTTATTGTGCATTGTTTGCCCTAGAGGTGAGTAGTTCTGAAACCCTTATTGTTTCCATGTAACCATGTTTCAGTGAATGTTGAAGCTTTAACAAGAGTTAGGGGTCAGTTTCCTTAGGCAAGTTGAAGAAATTATTTTTGATGAAGCAGCAGTGTGGTCTTCTTGTAGTCATACTCCTAGCACCTACAATGAGGTGGGGAAATTAATTTGTGGTGCACCTTTTAAAAAAAAAAAGGATAAATAAACCCCAAATAAATGAATAGAAAGCCACAACTTTAGACTGATTCTAGAGCTGCTTTTGTTTTGCACCAAAATTGAAAGATTAAAAGAAGAAGGGAGAGAGTGAGAGACACCAGTAGATAGATTTCCCATCATAGACAAAAATCAGCAACATGGCATTGTGCAAGCACCAAACAAAGGGAGCGACTTTAGCCCATAGTCTTTGCAATAAGAAAAATGTAATTAAAAAATGCAGTCGAGTCCTTTGATTTATTTATTTTACTACCCTTTTCTGAATGTCCTTTATTTGTAATGCTTGCTTCTGCATTCCTTACAGCCTCCAAATTCCTCCGCTCCAGGATTTGGGGGCACACGAACTGTCAGATCAGACCTTTGCTCTACTTCCTGTAGAACGTGCTCCCTTCTCAGATGGGGAGCTCCTCCAGAATAGAAATAACTAATGATAATGTGACTACTTGAAAGCCACATTGAGGGAGGGAGGAAAGAGATGCTATTCACTTCAGCAGTACAAATAAAGTGAGAGCTTTCTTTCTACAGGCATGTGTGGGAAGGGCAACAACAGAGCAATTACATGGTGGGTGGGAAAGGGGATTTTGTCACTTTGGCAGCACTGACAGACAGAAATAAACTGCTTCTAGGGGAATAGCAGGGTAAGAACTTGCACATCAAGAGCATAAGCAGAATTAAAATGGGCCCTTAAGGGGATTTATTGGGGGATTTTTTTTTAAAAAAAAGTGCCTAAGGCCCATACTATTTTACTGCATGCAAGCCAAGACTCAGGAGTGGGGAGAGACAGGGAGCAAGTTACATCCAAACTAGTAAGAAACTGACTGTGAGAATATGGTTGCAATCCTTATGCAGCTGTTACAGATGTAGGGGAATGGCACATTCAGTGTTCAGGGCCAGAGAGGGAAGAAGTTGTGGTCAGGAAGGCAGCACGGAAGAAACCCTCTCCCCTTTTCAGTTGAATAATGGAGTCTCTTTCCTCTTTTTTGTACACAAAACAATGCCGTGTATTGGCCATGGTGTCCAGAGAAGTATAATCCTGCATGCAACATACTGCCAGGATGAGGCAGTAAATGATTTGAACTACTCTGAATTCAGATGCATGGGCACTTGAATTCCCTCTGTCTGTCACAGACTCTTTCAGTGGGTGTGATTGTGTCACTCGTACTTTTTCTTGGTTTCCCTGGAATTCCATCTTACTCATATGAAAGCAGAAGGTGAAATCTGCTCCAGTTTGACTGGAAGAGCAGAACAAAGAATAGTTGTTCTCTACCGACAACTGCAGGGCACTGTTGACCTTTTGTGGGAAATAAATAATATTACTAACATGGGTTACAATAACAATATATTGCTGATAGACACATTCTGGTCATGGAGATGGTTTTACTTCTTTTTTATGTTTTTTTCTCTCAAAAAGAAAACAAATAGGTATGTCCACCAATGCAATTTGACATGGACAGTTGCAATGCAATCATTCAGCAGATGGATGTAAAAGAAATGTAAGAATTACAATACGTGGAATCTACATGGATATGTTCATGCACCACAGGTTTATTCCACCCATCTCTATCCCTTATGTCTATCTCAGCAAAGCCCTCCGATATAGCAAATCCAACAACTTCCCTCTCACTTTACTTTCCAGAAGAAGTGATCAAAGGGATGTCCACCTTCTCTTCCAGTCCTTAGTGCTGCCAAGGGCTGAGTACTGGAGTTTCCCTTCACAAATAAAACATGTACTACTATTTCACAGACCCTAGGTTTCAACCGAGGTGCCGACAACCAAATCGGAGGCTCATCACTTACCAGTGGCAAGATTGGATGACAACTTACACTCATTTGGTGCACCATTGCTTGTAACAGCAGGCTGTACTGCCATGCAGTGTGCTGCAGCTAAAAGAGAATAAGCCTGCTTTCAGCAAGACAGCCTAGAGATTTTTTAGATGGCAGATGATTGGTGATGTCACATAAAATTGACAGCTCTTCAGACAAAAGGAAGAAGCTTGACTTAATGAGTGCTATGGGTGGGTGTATAAGCAAAGACTTTTCTAAGAATTATTATTACCTGGGAAAGGCAATTTTCAGCTGAATTGACACTCCAGTAATTAAGGGCCAACATAGAGAATCTTGGTCATTATAACTATTTAAATTTCCAAATTGCTTAGTTTAGAATTGCTTATGGTTGAACTGCTACTGACAGCTCCATCACTTTCTATTCTCAGCCAGCTTGATTGGCAAATTGATAAGGTCTGTACTGCAGAGCCACGGTTCCATCTTGGTGCCAAAAAATCAGTACCTGGAGCAGAACAATGAGTAACAACTATGGTCAGATCAAATCACAATGAATCCAAGTTTTATATTCACTTCTTGATAGCATATATACATGTTAAAGGAGGTCACTGGGCGGCAGATTTTTGAAAATGATGGTGTAGAATGTCATCCTATTTTAGTTACTTAAATTCACCTCATCAGGGTAAGCTTTTTATCAGACTAGTTGGAATCCACATTGCTGGGCTAATGCACAACTTAGTTTTTCTCTGTCTTTTTTCCTCAGTGTTGACAGCCTCGGTTGAACAATTCCTTTCAAATGGTGAATGCTATTTTGTGGTCATAGGAACCTTTTTCAGAGAGACGGGTAAAAGAAACATCTGGACCTTCTGAGGAGATTGCATTATGCCTTGAAGAAACTTCCCTAATTTTGAAAGTAAACCATTATATGTTCTATCTGCCAGTTGTTTTATTTCTCCTGTCATACCAAAATCAAAGAGACTGGAGAGAGGAACCATATTTTTATTTTAACAATTTAGAAGATTTTGTGCATTATTCTGCAAGAATGGAGGCACTGGATCTCTTTTAGCTTCAGCACTTTGGCCTCCTTTTTCCCCCTGTAAAAATGTAATAACTTATCATGTACTTTGTTCCACTAACTTAGAGAGAAAACTTTTTTTTAGTCCCTCTTCCTCTGTACTGTCACTTTTGATTCACAGTTGCTAAGCGTTGCAAAAGCTCACCAGAGGGACACTCTCATAGTGTGATTTGCAAACTTTGAAATAACACCCACCAGCAGAAGCACCATATGCTACAAAGTTGCACAGTAAACTGACAGCAGTATTTCATTTATAATTTGAATTTCCAAAAATGTCAGCATTTTTCACATCAACAAATGCCTCTCAGCTTGCAGTGCATGGCTCTTTCCTCTGAGTGGACATTAAATTACGCAAATTCTGCTTAAATTTCTACAGACTTTATTAATGATAGCCACATTAAAATCAATTAATTTTTATTATGGTAACTTGTGGCATTGAGATAAAATAAAT
This sequence comes from Todus mexicanus, assembly GCA_013389965.1. NCBI lineage: Eukaryota > Metazoa > Chordata > Aves > Coraciiformes > Todidae > Todus > Todus mexicanus. Next base: position 16,775 of record WEIS01017522.1, read on the forward strand.
CTGTGAATTTTCTGAATGTGTAGCTAAGTCATTGGGCTTGTATACTATGCAAATGTGTGTGTAGATTACAGCATGTGGACTTTGTGGCTCTCTGTAACATTGATAATCCAGTGCACTCTTTTTGATAATAAAATAAAGTACCAAGGAATATTTTTTTAATCAATCAAAGGCAAACTTCACATAAAACACAAGCTGTTCCCTTTGTGGTTAATTTTCATCCAGCTGCACTTAAGTACAACAGAGCCAGCAGAGAAAACTACTTGGCAACACTTCCTAATTAGGGGACGTTAATTACAGCTAAATACTATACAATTTCTATGTTATAAGAGTTCATCTAAATCAATGTTATTATGGTACTAAAGGAATTAATAATGATTTCATACTTAGAAGCTGTTGCCAAACTACCCATTAGTTCAGAGTTTAAAATGACTTTACAATGAAATCTCTAAATCTGCATTACATAAAACACTGGAGCATTCACAGACAATCACACATGGCACCTCTATTGTGTATTAATAACTGCGCCTGATGGCATCCTGTTTTCATGTTGGAGTGTTGATGGGGTGGGTGAGAGAGAGAGGGAGGAAAAGGCCCTGCGAGACAAGGAACGCGTCCTTACAAACTGTGAAAGTGAGATCTCTGAGAATGGAGATCAGTTCATCCACTGGGAGATTTGATGTGGATTTCATGAGGTGGGAGATGGGCAGACCCTCTAGCAAAACCACAGATACTTCGAACACAAGCAGCTCAGATTCTAATTCCGAAATGCCAAATACCTAGGGTTGTGTGGTGTGATCACAGCCTCTCAGTTCATTGAGGAACATGGCTGGGTCCCAGGCCACCATTTTAGACATGCCCCTCAACTTAGTATGGAGAACACGGTGTGGAGCTGATATATGCTAAAATGTCCTTCACTGTATCTGTTCACATTCTTGTTTTAAAAACAATGCAATGATTAAATCACTCTTTGTTGCAGCTTGCATTTCTAGCAGCATCTGCCTTGTTACAATTAGACCTTAGCATTTCTAAATCAACCCAAATTAGAAAAAAGGAGGAACATTAACATACTATGCCAATGGAGAATTTCTCTCAGGTTATTTCTTATTAAATAGGGATCCACAGGTGCCTATTACTGTCATAGCTGCCACTGCTCAGCAGCCTTGTTGGTAAAACGGGAAGGGAGATCAAGACCAGACTAGATGCACAGAGCAAGCTCACACCTGGTCTGTACAGAGGAGGGAAGCTACTGAGCTACGAGTCTGCAAAGCCTCAGCACAGGCTTCACAAGGAGGAAGCTTGAATGGCCTAAAGCCTTCTTTGTCTTCACTCAATTTGAGACAACTCCAGTCCCTCCAGAAGTTGTACAACAAGCAGTACTCTTCCTGTGCTGCAAGAGCTCATTGGTCTTCTTCCCCCACCCAGAGTTCTTGCTACTCTGGAAGATGCTTAGCTGTACCCTTCATTCCCTGTGCCATGGGAAACTTCTTCCATAGTGTCCAGCTCGTTTTTATCTCATTCTGCCCCTTTTGTTCAGTGTGATAGACAAGGTATGGTACATGCAAAGAGACATCTGCATTCAGGGGCAGGAGGGCTGAGGGAGGGGGAGTGTGCTTTACAACTTCATTGGTTTATTTCTAAAAAATGGACAGAGAAAGATTAGTGTTATTGCAAGGAAGAGCTGCTCACTTCATACATTTTAAAGCAAATCAGGATGAAAGCAGGTTATTGATTTATTAATTACATGTAATTAACTGGCAATCAGTGAACTTCTACATCCAGAGTCCATGTCAGCAGCACAACAGATAAACGACGATACAAGATGTGTACGAAATGTAAACAAACGCTTGCAAATTCAAGAAAGGTCTTCCATAAGTAATACCAAAAAGTATTAATCCCATGCCCTCCCACTACATCCACCCCATGTGAAGGTTAGGAGGGACCCCACATGGCCACATATGTCCACCTGTGGTGCAGGTTGCCATATACGGTGCCCCATACCATCAGTTCACACATGGGGTCCCCAGAGAAGGAGGCACTGAAAAGCCTTGATGGAGGTGGGGACGTGAGTGGATCTGAGTGAGTGCGGGCCCTCTAAAAAGGGTGAAAAAACCTTGCAGGAGTTTAAAACCCAGTAAAGAAAATGTCATGTTTGGCAAACACAGAGTTTTATAAGACAGCTTCTGAACTGCTGGCTTTGAAGAGCCGACCTACAGCCAAGTTATAAAACTTGTTTTGCTGTGCTTCCCCATGATGGGAACATCAGAAGGATCAGTAGATAGATTAACCCTTTCTAAGAAGTCAGCCACAGGAACATGTGGAGGAAATAACTGTAGATCAATACAGGTATGCACAATTGCCTAAAGAAGATAGGCAACACCTGAAGTTCTGCAAGTCTTTGACTGAAATAATCTACCATGCAGACTAAGTTTTGTTCTAGCTGTGGACTGAAGCAGTAATGATCAGACAGACTTGCTAATCCAAATGTATCCCAACCAGCTAGCCCTACTGGGTACATGTGTATGATACCCTGTGAGGGATATCCCAATGCTACTCCAGAAGGGCACAAGGCTGAGTGGTAGAAGGCATGACCAAATTAAAAACCAAGGTGGCAGAAATGCTGCAGGTAAGTTTGTGTCCATGGCTCAGGATACCCCTGGCTTGGAATAGGATTAACTGTTGTGCCCATATCATGGACATGCAAGATATCCAGGCTTTCATTCACACCATCACTGCTATTCTTTAAGTAGGCAACAGAGTACTATGCAGGCAAACCACAATCTTTTGCCTTTCAGTTTATGGTGAAAGCACTTTTTGTTTAAGAAAATGTATCTATATTAGTACTAAAATTGTATTTTAGTGAAACATTTAGTAACATTTACACTAGCAGTACACTAACAGATAGAGCTGCATTTCTTTACGTATGGAGCAAAGGGTTGACTTGCAACAGACTGCTATTTTGGTAAGAATACCTTCTGCTTAGGAACTATTCTTAAGTTTATTTTTCTAACGTTATTCCAAATCCATGTTATAAAATGTTTATATGTGCACTTAGAAGCACGGTTTTGGAATAGCTGTAAAAGAAAAAAAAAAACCCACAACACCCCACAACTCCTGTCTTTTTACATACTTGAAATGTCAGAATGGATTTGTAGTCCTCTCACCCTCAAGCTAACTCTCAGAACAGTGGGGGAGGCTGCTAAAGTGTCCATATGCCCCCCACCACCCAGCACACTCCCGTGGTGCTCCCGTGTTGTGCAAACACAGGGTAGCCCAAGAAATCTGGAGGGAAGCAGAGTAGGTCTGTCACCTTAAGGATGTGATAGGAGATGTTCCTGTGACAATAAAAGCACTCCTAAGTGCACCTCCAATCATAAATCATTTTCAAAATTGCTCCTGGCTTTTTAATTTCCTTCATTTTGAGGATTTATAGCATGCTGATGTGCCAGAATGTTTATTCCATGGGCTGCCCGTCACGTGGTGCTTCATTGGCAAGGTACCAGGCTCCGGTCCGCGTTAATCTAAACCTCTGCAATGATCATCTGTGGTTTCTAATAAATGACGGATAACCCTGTGTGTAACTCTTGCAGTGATTAAAGTTAACATCCGTACAGAGTACAGGCTGTTTCAGCCGGTTTTTGACGGCTATTTGCCATTCTTCCATTTTAGTATTGCCATCACTGAAACAAAAAGCCTCTTGTTTGAAAATTATTTATGGAGTGTTGCAGAGCTTTATAAGATTTTCATACACCACTCTGTGAGCTGGTATCCTTTTGGATTAGAGTGTACTCTCAATTTCAGTCCATGGATGAGAACAACTTGATTTCTTTTCATAGTTTGCAGCTCCAGAAATGTCCATGAATATGTATTGCATCTTTTGACACTCTTTTGTGCTGGCTTTTGGGGATGGCTGTGCAGAATCGGAGAAGTTAGAGACGGAGTAGGCCCATTAGACCATCCAGCCTGTCTGTCTTCCTGCACAGGCTTGGGCTCTCTGAACATAGCTGTCTCGTCTTCGGTTGGGTCCCAGCTGAGGGGCTTCTGCTGCTTCCCTGGTGAGTTGCCAAACAGCCTTGCCTAACTACTTACAGAAAGGTTTCTTGGTACTGACTTTAAATTTTCCACTTGCTATTTTTGCATGGTGCACCTGATATAAACTCAGTATTTTGTGTCAAATTATTATCCTCCGTTGCTGGAATTCACATTTACCTCCATCAACTTGCTATTGCCTGTTGCATTAGTGACATATAAGGGCATGAGCCAGGAACCACAACACATCACAGCAAGTGCTGTGTGAAAACAGAACACAAAAAACAATCAATCCCTGCCTCAATGACTTAATTGCTCAGATTAATTGAATTTGCTACTTGCATGACAAGAAACAAGGAATAAACAGTGGGGTCTAGAGGGCGAAGCATCTCGAAGTAACAAAACACAAAGTCCTAAGGCTGCCCATACCACCATATCTCAACCTTTGTAAATTTCAGTGACAATGTTGTTCACTGGTCCGTCTGTTCATCTCTCTTTCAGCTATTCCCAAAATTAAATCCGTGGACAGATTAGGTCTGTGATCCATTTTCTTACTTTGTCAGTATTCTCACTCGCCTGATAAGGCATCGTGTTTCTGGCAGGTTCACTCTCACTCTTCTTGGCCTGATCACCTCATTCTTGCTGTGCAGCTGCCAATTCTTCTGGTCTTCTGAGGCATCTCCCCACCTCCCCCCCAAGTGCCTTCCCTTCCACTTTCCCTGCTCACGCTGGCACTCCTTGTTTCCCACACCAGTATCTTTCTCTGTCTCTAGTCTAGCTTTTCCCTGCTGGTGGAATTACACACTCCTCCTGCTGGCACCACACACTGTACTAACACCACAAAAGGCAGATGCCAAGGATGGAGACCATTCTTCCCCCTTGCCACAGGTTCATGTTCTGAAATGTGGGAATTTCACAGAGCTCAATTGCCAAAGTTTCTAGGTGTGGGCTGAAAAACCCCAGCCCGCTCCGCATTCTTATTTGGCTTTATTTTCTAACTCTTTTTTAGAAGAAAGTTCAGGTGAGGAAGACATCTACCCAGAAAATTTCAGTCCAAGCAATTAGCTCGCCAACCTCACAATTGGAACATAACGGAGAATATAATGTTTACGACTCTTGTAAGAGTTAGAGACTCTAACTCCTGCCTGGAATAAGCATCGTTTCTAAGGAAGGATTTAAAGCTCTACTTGTGCTTTGCTCATGCACTTCACTTCTCTGGAAACATACCCTATTGACCAATTACGCTGTGTTCAAACACACAAGCAGCAATTAACTTACTCATCTGCCTCACCTGTCACATGTGTATTTAAAATTCTGTCTTAGCATCTCTGTGTTTCTTAATCTTGTCAGCAAAACCCAAAGCACTGATGTACTCTGCGGCGCTGCACATATTTTTTTTCTCTCTCTCAGTGTTGCACCAGTTTTACACCCCATTGAGTTCAGGAGAGCTATACAGCAGGAAATTAGGCCCAAAGTACATATCCAGGTTTAAATCCATTTCTAAAGCACTGTAACACACTGCTCTGCAGCCCTCTAATGGAGAAAATGGCAGACACGTTCAGCAAAATGAAATGGAATTAATGCTTAACAAAGAAATTTCCCCCGGAGGAGCCAGCTCTGAAAACACGTACTCAAGAGCAGACAGATATTTTCCTGCAGTTGAAGTGACTTTTATTTATACATTTATTTGTTTATTCAGAGCAGAAGGTCATGAGTTTTCTTTTTAATGAGAAGCAGGGGTGGGGGTGAATGAAATTAGATTAGTGGGAAAAGCGCAGGTGAAACCTCCTGGAAACCTCAGCCGCCCCACTATTGCTGGGAAAGCCATTGCTACTGGGGATGTCCCTACTTCTCTGATGTGTCTCTGAGAGACAGTCTGTGGGCAAAGGTGGTGCATGCCCAGCAAGTAGCCATTAATACCTAGCGATCCTCTCTGAAAAAGTTATACGTTGCTAGTAGTGTCTCTTTTGAGTGTAGTCTCACACATTCAACACATCCAACAAGTAACATAATCTCCTGTGTTGCTAACGTACCCATTTCACCCCGACTGGCTGTGTGGAGTTGCTTCAGGCCACGTCTGGTCCTCCCTCTCTGGCAAATCCTAAACCAGTGTAATGCCAAGATGCTCACACGCGTAGGCAGTTCTCATTAGGAGGAGCCTGCATGGGGATCTTACCTGGCATTTTCAGGACAAGCATAAGAAAAGTTTCAGACATTGTGAAACAGCTTTGCTTTCAGTCTGCTGGGTATATTTTTTAGGATGCTTTTTACTTCTGTCTCAGCTGCCTCCTCCTTAGCTTAAGTGTCTTGAAGAAATAGGGAGTTGTGGGAATTCACTCAAGATAACAGCAGGGAAAAAGTAAAGATATTTTTGTCAGACACTGTAGGAATATACCCACTCTGGTTCCCATTCAGTTGTGTGAGTATATTGGACATTCACACTGTAATGGTAGCCAAAGATATCTGTCATTTCTGACTTTCTGACTTTCTGTAATTGCAGGCATTAGTCACAGATCTGTGCCATTTTTAAAAAAAAAAATCTTGCATCCCATAGTCAGGTATAAAGGAGGAAACAATAAAGATTATTCTCATTTCATTAGCTAACCTGAACAAGATAAACAACCCATGACAGCTCTCCAAGAAATGTAGTGGTTCCCAGTCGAGCCTCAGCACATCTTCAAGGTATTTATTTTAAAGCTCCTTGAGCTTTAAACAGGTCACTTTTCAGACCATGGATTTTTAGGAGCCATTCTGAGGCACATTTAGCAGAAGACTCCCAGGATGACTGTTTTATAGAGTGGCACCAGTATTTTTGTGAGTGCTTGCCATCTCCAAGGATGGGTGTGGTCTGGCTGCCATGTGGGGAAAAATATCTGTTTATGTAGATGTTCCTCACTCTGCTGTCATCAAACACTGAAAGAACTCATTCAAAAGTGCTGAAGAAACCAGAATGAAGTCCCTGGTTCCCAGATCTATAGTTAGAGGGGCATTACTGGATTATATGATCCTACCAGGTTGCAGGGTTTAATTTTTTTTACAGTATCAGAGGACTTATCAACCCTGAAAGGACTAAGGGAGCGACGATGGAGAGTATGAAACCACCTGGATGTGCAGCACTGCACATTTAAAGGTGCCAGTTCCAGGTCTTAGCAAACGCACGGCTTCTGTTTAACAATCTTGCTGCTTCTGGGCTTCATCCTGGGAATTGCTCCAGCACTATGGGCGCCACAGAGCATCCCCCCTGCGCTTGCATTAGGCTTCTCTTAACGTTCAGAGGGAAACAACACAAGTTCACTTTTTTCTTTACAGCTCTTTCACTTTCTGCCTAATGAAGGTGGAATATAAAATGTTGAAGGAAAAAGCAGTTTTTTCCCCCTACAGTAGAATTTCCTTTTCAGTTATTTTTCATCTGACATCTGTTTTAACATGCACTCACACACACTTATTTTAATTTTTCCCCTCCCTTGTGTTTTATTATTTACCTCCTGTTCCAAAGAGATCACAAAAGATTACACTTCT
>WEIS01017524.1:0-75106 GCA_013389965.1 Todus mexicanus
TAATTCATGATTTCAAGGGGCAAGCAGGAAATCTTACCTTACATGATTTATTTTAATCTTATTTTACATGTAGAATTCCTCATTTTCTTTTTTTAAAAAAGCAGATTCCTTGTACTTGGCAGGACATTACTTTTTGTCAGTCAGAAGGACAGGGTAGTCCTTGATTTAAGGTAGGTCAACATGTATCTACTCAAACTTTTGATTTTGATTTTTAAAGTCCTTAAGTATGGTTTGAGATCTTTCATTTATTAAATGCTGTGAGCTTTTAACTGATTATTTCTGTTAAGTTCCATTTAGATGGGATTCAGTTTTAAGTGCATGAAGGAATCATTAATGAGATGAAAATCTGTTTTTAGCTCCTCCAACTTCCAAGATATTAATACTGCCAGATCTTACCCTCCCACAAGTTAGAGCTAATCATCCTGCAGCTTGATTTTGTGCAGTTTGGAAAGGGGAGAAACCAAGCTGCCTTCCTTTTTCAAATCCCAGTTTAGTTCTCAGCTCTGAATGAACCAGTCATCAAAACGAACTTGTTGAATAAACTGAACTGAAGAATGCACTTTCTTTCTGCACCTGCAGCTGAAGCTAGTGTTGTCAAAAGCTGATCCAGCGCTCCACACGCTATTTCCAGCCACTTACTCAGTAACTCCCACCAGTTCAGTGTTTTGACTTTCTCTGAAATCCTTGCAGCAAGCCTGGACCACTTGTATATTTGGGACTTAGTGATGCTGGATTTCACTGGAGTGTAGGCTGCCCTTATTTCACATTTCATTTTAAATAGGGCTGGTTGTAAAAGATCATGCATCCTTGGTTTAACATAAAGAATTACATTTTTAAAAATTATTTCACCTTTTAAACTGGTAAATTCCTAGTGTTTGCTTGCATTTTGCAAAACATCATAACTGATACCACTTACCTCAAATCGTGGCTGATAATCTCTGACTAGGAGGTATATAAACCCAGCAAAGTTCATTTTTTCCTAGAACACTAAACTTGCAGCTCTTTGAGATATATTTGTATGTGATACCTTCTAGCGCCTGTGCTGGTACAAAATTAGTACAGTGCACAAAAGGGAATGAAAAAAGCATGTGTGCCGAGTAGGTATTTCACAGCAAATCGCTACAGAGATTAACAGAGCAATGGATATTGTTGTCACCAGCACAGGGGCTGGACGTGAGCAGGAGCACCACGAGCTACGCTGGTTTAGTTCAAGTGGCAAATCCCTTAATGTGAATGCAGTTACACAATGTATGAGGATTAGTCCCATATGGGAGGCAAAATAGGTTAAGATAGTGAAACCACGGACATCAACGGGCTCTAGTTTTATCCCATAATACAGTATTTGCCTCTACTGGGAAATTCTACTACCATCATTCTTATATACCCAGGTACTCTGGCATTGAATTTCATTTCTACAGAAGCCCCAGGAGAAACTGGGCTGAAGCTGACAAGGGAACACTGAGCAGGCCTGCGGCTGGAAATGGGGCTGAATGTAAGGGCTGAATGCCTCTGACCTGCACAGTCTGGTAGCCTCTCGCTGCAGTCTTGCTCCAGTGCTGGATTTTTCTGATCTTAATGTCTTGCTGGGTATGGCTCTTTTGTTTTTGTGTTAGGACTACACTATGAACTTCTCTGAGGAGAAGAAAAGGGGGAGGGAGTATGGAGGCAGTGAAAACACAGGTGGCTTGAGTTATATTTGGCTTTTTTGAACAGATTAATCACTTGGCTGATTTACACCATCCTTATTCTGTACTTTTTAATTCTTTCTGATGGAAGCTTCTTAATGAACTAAGTCAGAAAACATGCTGCTGGCATAAGCCTTGTTGTGAGGTAAAGAAAACCTGTTTTTTACAGTTTGGAAACTGTAAGAACAGTTGGAAACTGTTCTTCTGTGATTTTGATGAAGGTAGTTAAACTCCTGGAACTGCTCTAGTCTTTGAAACAAAGGTTCTTCTTAGCTCCATTTAACTTAGGGATTTACAAGAATACATTCTCATAACTCTTTTTTCAAGGAAATATACCAGCCAACGTTGATATTAATCATCTTATTGATAAGAGTCGCAGCACTATGCGAGTATTACTTTCTGCTAATAACACTTTCTGTATTATTTTTCACTTAAGACAACAGTGTTACATAACAAGGGAACACGATTAAAAACTAAGTATCGACTATTAATGAAAAGCATCTGCAAAGCTACTTTGAAGTACAGAGTAGAAACTTGGCTGGTTGCTGGCTCATAAGAGCAACGAGATAATAGTTCTTTCACTGGTGCTGAACTTCTCTTAAGCAAAAGTAGCTACTAAAGCTGTGAGAATAAAATTCGGTGATTAGAAGCCTGAGATTCTGTATTATGATGCTGTATCCAAAGTGTGTAAAGTGTGCAGATGCCAGTGTGATTTGAGGCAAGAAAGAAAGGCCAGATTTTGTTCATATATCTTTTAATTTTATATGGAAGACCTCATGAGACCATCTTCAGACCACATAAAATTACTGGTAGTTTAAAGAGAGGGTGGAAGGAGATTGTGAACAGAATGAATAGATAGAAGTGCAAGAGATGAGTTTGTCTACTTTTTAGATTAGTATTGCTAAGCTATTACTAAATATCGATGATTCATATCATGGTTTTCTTACTGTGGTTGCAAATTTTGTGAAGAATATTGTATGCAAAACAGAGCCTGAAGAAGCAGGTGCTGGAGCCTGAAAACGTCTTGTGCCTTAATTAACAAGATCTTAAGTAGAACGGCATAGATGTTTCAAAGTTTTAATGTTTATTGTTTTCTTTCTCCCTTTTAAGGATGGATGGAACCATTTGCTTTAGAGGTCCTTTTGCTTTAGTACAGGACATTGGTAGCAGAGCAAGAAATTCTTCCCAACTCTCCCATTACCAATATAACCAATAGACTATCCTTCCCACATTTTACATTTTTTTTGCTTCACATGCAAGGATTTTTTTGATTTTGTTCCAGTAAAAGCAGGTATTTTATAGGCCAAGCTTTTTACAGACTTCTTTGTCACTAACTGATTAAAATCAAACAGAAGACGCCCAGGAAAAGAGCACCTCTGGCCACTTTCTGCATTGGTTGTCTTGTTGTTGGAGTGGAAGCTGCCCTCTGCTTAAGGTGGGTGCCTATCAGTGGTAGTAGAGATCTATCTGAATTCCAATTTCCTATCTAAATCGCTTCATAACTTAAAAAACTTCTGAATATTTACACAATAACTGTCACAGACATCAGCATCCTGGGGGCAGTATAACTAAGAGCTTTGAAATGACAAAAGTTTTCTTTTGCTGCTGGCAGGATTTGTTTCCCAGTGCTGACCATTCTGCGTGGCTATGTGGAGCCCGGGTACTCACCCCTACCAAAGGGGAAATGCACTTGCCCTCACTGGAAGCATTGAGAGTGACGGTAAATTCGTTCGTGCAAGACACTCCTCTGGGAAGTAAAGACATTTGAATTACTAAATTAGACTATTCTAAATTTAAAGCTATGTTTATTTGAGTTTTTAGTTAACCCTAACCTTAACATTCTCTGTAGTGATTAAAAGGCCGTGTTCCCTTGCCGAAGACTCCTTTCGTTCAGCCTGGAGGCAGCGAGGCTAGGAAGAAAAAGGCCTCCTAGGGAAAAGCCTCCAGTTTTGTTCTGTCTGCTTGTCTGTTTGTCATTACTCATAATAAGTGGCTCCTTGTCTGTTATGCTGTCTTCTTAATTAAGAGGGCTCTGGTGAATAAAAGTGAAGAGTGCCGTGGTTCAACTAATGGTTCTTCTGGGGATTAATGTTTCACTGTGGCAGAAAGGTCAAAACAGAGGTTAAATAGACATTTAATTCCAGATGTTTCTTCCCAAATCCATGCAGATTTCACAGCTCTTTTTGTGGCAGCAGCATCCAGAATCCTAAAACGCAAGAAATCCAGTTATCAGATACACCAATCAAGGTAAGCTTGAGCTAAAAAAAAAAAAAATAAAGGCAAAAGCAGTTAAATTAGTTAGCAAAATAACATCTTCGGTGCACAGTAACCATAATGCCTCGCTTCTGACCGCCACAAGCTGGTCTGTGCTTGAATAAATCTCAGCAAGAAGAGGAAGCTCTGTTCCAGTGATGTGCAGCTTCCTCCTTTGTCTGATGTTAATGCAAAATGTTCTCACTTGCTAAGAAGGTTTTTTCTTTTTCTTTTTCTTTTATTTTTTTTCCTTTTCTATTATTCCAGAGAAGAAGGGATCAGTTAATAGAGTGCTCATCTTTTACTGCTCTGTGATTATGTGCTGGAACTGTAATTTCTTCTGCTCTACCTTTTGAGGCAGAATTACATGGATACAACTGAGGAGAACGTTAGCCAGGACATGAGCTATTTAGGTAAGCACCCCAAGAAATTCTTCATCCATCAAGTTGCAGTTTGCCTCACTACCCAGCCAAAAGCATGATCTGCATTCCAGGAAGTCTGATGTTTTATATAGTTTATTTGTCAGTAAGAATTTTAAAAAGTGGATTTAATAATTTAACGTTTGCTGCTATCGCAAGGCTAAAGTATGCTCGCGCTGTGGTTTGTGCTATTACCCAGGCGACATGAAAGAAAGTATTTGAGAAGGAAACTCAGGCTGAGGAGGTAAAAAGTATGCAATAACTAAAAATGTAGCATTTATTGAAAGTCACAGAATGAGAATCTTCCAAGCAGATATTTTCCGATTAAGTTTATAGTGGAACAGGCGGTCCAACTGATTCTCTTGAAGTTTTTTGGTACCAGAAAACTGCTCCTGAAGTGTATGGGTCTCACAGAGATGGTTAGTCTGGATGGTTCAGTTCCTTGCTTCGTATTTGTTCCACAAGATGCACAGAAAGGCAAGAGACATGCAAACTGAGTAATGGCTCATACTGCTACTTCTGCCTGCAAAGATTTGAAGAAAAATGACTGGCAATCTAGTCTTGATTATTCAGCTACTGAATTTTATTCTCAAATACTAAATATTTTATGACAGTATTTTAAGTCATTAGCAGTTGCTACCTGTGTGTTAATCATGGCTAAATGTGGCCACAAGCGATATCCGGAGATAGAGCAGGTTCAATAAACTTCAGGTGCAGAATTTCTCAAACTTCCATTGGCAGGAGAGCACTTGTGTTCCCTCCCTTTCGGCTAGTCCAAGCTCTGTACTCCAAGATAATAACAATTTGGCAAATGGGTATCAGTCCGGAAATCAGTCTGGAAATGCAAGAAAAATATACACATTAGTAGATGAGTCATCCCTGGAGTTTTGCAATATGGTCTTTTACGAGAACAGGATAGACTATAGATTCTACAATATATCTGAAACTGAAAATCATACTGAGTTTTGCACAGTGACATCACTTGAGTAGCCTGCTCTTGTGTCAGGTTGGTCACTTTTTGGTTCAAACGGGTCAAACTGCCATCCTTCCAGATGTGCATATTAATGCCATCCTTCCAGATGTCCATATTAATGTCTACATTCAGGTTTGTCTTTCCATTTTATTACTGCAGTCTGGATTCAAACCCCAAAGTGAATTATTGTGCAGCCTTGGTTCAAATAGAGACTTCAGCAACAAACCTGAAAAGAACCCACAGCCTCTCACCTGAATCTGTCACTCTGCAGCTCTTCTGTAGTCATTATCCTTGTCTTTGAATCTCCTTGGGGTGCAATATTTCAGGTAGGTCCAGGCATGCATTTATTAAGCTGTCTGTCTACCAGAATTATGTTAAATTTCATTTTTATGATCTTGTCAGATACTAAAATTACTGAGTCTTGCAGCAATCTGTATTTCAATTATTTGCAGGATCTCATCATTTATGAATTCGCTTCCACTACAATAGGTTTAAAATATATATACCTCAAAATACAGACCCTTCCCATATATGCTTGCAAATACACATAGCATGTATTTTCTTTTGGCTACTTTATATTCTCTGGGTCATGCATGAGAGAGGTAAGATACCCAAAGCAGCTTATTTCTTTCTTCTGAAAATCGTATTGGTAGTTCTAGTCAATGATGAACATTATTTCTGTGTGCAGTTCTTTCACAGTCTTTGTTGCTGTTTGCTTCCCACTGGGTTAATAAGCTTCTTGTTCTTACATATATGTAGAAATAGTTTGGAGTTAATCAGGACAACAAAATATTTTTCAATTTATATCTTTCTGACATCTTGTTTAACTATTAATGCCCCTTCCAATGTAGCTTTCGGGGAAAGCTCTGGCAAAGCCTCCAAAGCTGTTCATGGATGCGGGAGCATCCGCCACTAAGAGATATTTGGATAAATAAAGACATTCAAAAGGCATTCCGTAATAAATACTTGGAAATCTTTTCAGGGAAAACTGGAAGCTCTCCCATCAGCTGTCTCTAGACTGTCCTGTCTGGACTACAGGCACGGCCCATTTGCTGGCAGCATCTCACCTGGGTTTAGTTAAACTGACAGGAACACACCAGCGGCTGTTACACACGCGGCTTCCACAAGTCTCAGCCGGTTAACGTGGCCTTGGAGCACAGGAGGCATCTTAACATTAGCTGTCTCCTACCCGCACCCCCGGCTTGGTTCCTGCTAAGAAAAGCAGCAGCACAGGGCATGTGATGGCCAAGAACGGGTCACCCTCAATCTCTGAGGTGGAGTACGTCGCACAGAGTGAAGACCCAACAGAGCTGCTGCCCAGCTGCTGAGTGGCTGCCTGGACAGACAGGACACTCTAGATGAGTAAAAGCCAAGGAGAACTTGTATCCAGTATCTTAAGGGGGCTACAAGAAAGCTGGAGAGGGACTTTTCAGGATGTCAGGTAGTGGTAGGACTGGGGGGAATGGAGCAAAACTAGAGCTGAGGAGGTTCAGATTAGATGTTAGGAAGAAGCTCTTCACCATGAGGGTGGTGAGACCCCAGCACAGGTTGCCCAGGGAGGTGGTAGAAGCCCCATCCCTGGAAGCCTTTAAGGCCAGGCTGGATGGGGCTCTGAGCAACCTGCTCTAGTGGGAGGTGTCCCTGCCATGGCAGGGGCATGGAACTAGATGATCTTTGAGGTCTCTTCCAACCCAAACCATTCTGTGATTCTATGATTCTAACTTACTGGAATGCTCTAGCTGAAATAAGCCAGCTTCCTAAGCACAGAAAAATCCCATGGCTTGGCCTGCTGAGTATCAACCAACCAGTTCAAGCTATGACCAAACATGCGTGTTCATCCAGGGAGCCTCACTTGTGTTTGTCAAGTTCAGCCATCAAAACAACTTTTGGTATCACCTCCAGCTTCAGACTGGTGTGAGAAAGGACCTTGCTGTGCATGTGGACTAGAGCCCAATGCCTGGAATAAACAGGCTGTGACTTGCTGTTGCTGTAGAAGGATTTCACTGCGTGACACAGCTATGAGATCTCATGCTTAAATGAACCGTTAAGAGAAGAGAGATGGTGGAGGGAGCACAACAGGGTTAAAAATCTACTTATATTGCACTGGCACCCAGCACCCCTGGTGTGAGCTGAGGAGCCAAGCAGTGCACTCCGTTCCAAGGCAGTCAGGCCAGATCCAGACAGACAGAAATGAACAAGAAAGGAAAAAAATAAATCTATCTGGCTAGAAGAAACTATCTGTAATGTTGCCTAACAAAAGCTGACTTGTATTGTGGCATTCTGTAGCCCACATGGTAAAAGTGGATCATCACAAAGTGTTGCAGGAGCTTTCTGGTATGGCCAACGTCTGCGTGAACGTAAAGATCATCATCAGAGAACAGGACAAACAGGCTGTTAAAGGCAGGATACGTCTCAGGGAGTGATGTCTGCACAAGCTGACAGAGCTAAGTCACCGAGGATCTTTCAGAAGCAACTGCAGACCTGTACCCAGCAGTGGAAGCTGGAGGGGATAGAAGGATACAGCTTGTGACATTGAGGTACAGGAGCAGTGGGACAAGGTAAGGGCTGATGTCTGCTACCAGTAACGATGGCAGAGTTGCGGTGTGTTCGGCGTCAAGGTTCCACATGACAACCTGGCTCACAAGTTTGCTGCTGCAGACAGGAAAATGGCCAGCTAGCATAGCATTGACAAGCAAAAAGTGGGAGTGATGTCTGGAAGCTTTGCTGAAGGGCAAAAGGGAAATCAAGAGTTTGAGAAGAGTTTAGAGTTGGTGGTTTGGTGTTTGTGAGGAACATTTTCTGTTTAAACTGACTGTCTCTGGAAAACGTGGAATTTGGAAATTCCGTGTTAGGAAAGCAGCGCTGAGTTCTTCATAACGGCATTAGTTAAAAAGCTGGTTTTACGTGTCTGAGCTGAGAGCAATCCAGGGTGTGCCCCAGGAACCCCAGGGCCAGCTGGACCAAGAGACATTGAAGCTATCCCAAGTGAGACAGCTGCCCTGTGGGGCCTTCCTTACAAGGTTTGAGATGTGGCTGCTGGGCATCACATGTGGAAAATATTCGTCTGAAGGCCACGGAGCCCAGCTGCGCCTCTGCCCTGCTCTGGAAGAGAACCGGGGTGGAAACAGAAACCCAGCCCGACTTGTGCTGCCTCCCTTCGTCCTGCCGAGGAGCCTCTGCCGCCAGGAGCTTCGATTCATCACTTAGAGTCTCCAGCACCCTGCTTAGGTTCTCTTTCTCCGTGCTGCTGTTGAGTTTTCTTCTCTAGTGGATCTTTTTCAGCAGCAAATGAGTCGCTGGGGGCGCGGGGGGGAAGCGCCGCCCGGCACAGGCCGGGGAGGGAGGCGGCTCCTCCAGTGCCGGTGTTTGGGCGCCACCCAGCGGCGGGAGCGGGGCCTGCAGCGGGGGAGCGGCCTCTGCCCCCGCGCCTCACACCCACCGGCCTGGCCGGGCCCGAGGCAGCCACAGCTCACCTCGCCTAGCTCTCCTCTTCTCACCCAGCTCACCTTCACCTCGCCCAGCTCTCCTCCTCTCACCCAGCTCTCCTTCTCCGCACCCCGCTCTCCTTTTCCTCGCCCAGCTCACCTTCTCCTCACCCAGCTCTCCTTTTNTTGCCCAGCTCTCTTTCTCCTCGCCCAGCTTTCTTTCTCCTCGCCCAGCTCTCCTTCTCCTCGCCCAGCTCTCCTTTTTCTCGCCCAGCTCACCTTCTCCTCACCCAGCTCTCCTTCTCCGCACCCTGCTCTCCTTTTCCTCACCCAGCTCACCTTCTCCTCACCCAGCTCGCCTTCTCCTCACCCAGCTCTCCTCACCCAGCNCCTCGCCCAGCTCTCCTCCTCTCACCCAGCTCTCCTTCTCCGTACCCCGCTCTCCTTTTCCTCGCCCAGCTCACCTTCTCCTCACCCAGCTCTCCTTTTTCTCGCCCAGCTCTCCTTCTCCTCGCCCAGCTCACCTTCTCCTTGCCCAGCTCACCTTCACCTTGCCCTCCTTTAAAGCCAACTGTAATTCCTTAAAGTAATTTTAATATTTTTTAGCAGAGTCCTTTAGCCACAGTTGTGGCTGTAGATAGTTTCTAATCACTACAAAATTGTGCTGATTCTTTATTGTTCCTGAGTATAGTAAACTCTTGACTTCAGTGGTTAATAACACAGTGGGATGCATAGGTAATGTGACATTTGCTCGGTGAAGGTTCTATAGTTTATAGTAGAGAAAAAGATACTGATGATAACATTGATTAGAGAGCAGAATTTTCTTCCTGATAGTAAGTTGAGACACTCTGAAATGTTTTCAGACACAAGCTGACTTACGTGGAGCTCCCTTGAATGGGAGTGGGGAGAGATGCCCATAACCTATATCTAACTCCTCCCTTGGAAAGTTGGGAGCTGTTATGAAAAAAAAGACCCCTCTTGAACTAAAATGAATACAGACTTAGCCATGATTACATTCAACGGTTCATGAGGAAGTAGATCTTCATGAAATGAAGATAGAATGAAACACTACAGTGTTGAGTACGCAAAAATAAAGTACAGCTTTTACAAGATGGCCAAGAATGCTGGCTGCTAGTTTGCTTTTCAGTTTTGTCTGAAGTGCAAAATTCACAGTTCTTAAAACAACTATAGATCCTTGTCTTCATGTATGAGTCATAAACTGTAATCAGTACTCATTCCCGTTATCTGCCTCACTCGAACTCTTACAGTTTACTGTTAATTTTCACTCTACACTTTCTTAACAAGGTGCAAAAAATAAATTACTTTCTGAAGTTGTTAATCCACAAAGTGTTTCAAGGGACACGTGACTAGCTATGCATCTGAAAAATAATTAATGTAATAGGAAAACTGACGCTGGAAGAATTAAGGAAGCACACTTTTTCAGACCTGAGTGGCCAGAAGAAAGACAAGGGAGAAAGGTATCTACACACACTGAAAGGTCAGGAACGCTTCCTGTCTCCTCCTTTCTTTCAGACCTGTTTTTGTGGGAGAGAGGGGAAGAAATCCTGTTGCACAGTTCAGATCTACGGAACATGCAGGGCTCCAGCAGGGGTGAAGACGGGTGGTTTTGTTTACGTCTCCCGTTCTCTGCTTACTGTAGCGTTCTGGGTCTGGTTTTTGTTGTTTGTTTGCTAAAAAGAAATGAAAACCAACAAGTAGCCTGGAGTATCAGTCTTCTGCTTAAATTGCTGCTTTGAGCTCAAAAGTCACAGTCTTGCTGGAAAGGATTTTGTTCTCGGGGTATATCTGGCCAGCTCAAAGCAGATGGGTAGTAACAGGAAGAAGTGACTGGTCAGGTGGCAGGGACATGGCAAGGCTGCCCTATTTGAAAGGCCAGGGGAAAGCACGGAGGATGTGCGTGTGGCAGGAATAAAGATCTGAGGTGCAGAGAAGCAAGTGACTTGTCCAGAGTTGCACAAGAAGTCTGTGGTAAAGGAGCCCTCAAGTCAAACACAGGTCCCTTGTCAAGCAAATGGGCTTCTCTGTTCCTTTCCCACTCTTCCCTGGAAAGGCCATTTTTAGCTCTGGCAACTCACTGAGACTTTAGCAAAAATTATTATTATTAATTTTGCATGTGCAATTTCTGTGAGATCATTGCCAAGTTGTGGACTTTTATTTCTTGGATGCCCAATGGATTCTTTTGCTTTTATTTACATGTGCTTTTCCTTGCTGTCAAGTTACACTTGAGCACTTTTGCTTTTGCAAAACCACAGGGCTTCATCTTCTTCCTTTCTAAAGTCCTTCCTCCTGCAAGGAACATTTCATTTCACTTTTTAGTGGCTGGGCTTCATTGCCGGAAATGACCGTAGTGATTGAAGTTCCTCATAGCTGGGACACAAACTTGACTTGTCACTTGGTGCGCTACGGGAACGCTCCATGATCTACTTGCTGCACTGGGAGATATGGAAAACCCTGGTGCACATGAAGACACAGCCTTGCAGCCCAGGCTGCCTCCCAAGGAGCTGAGTTATGGAGCTACTGAAGCACGTGTGAGACACAGTCCAGTCGTGTTTGCGCCAAGCAGCAGTCCAGCAAAGAGAGATTACCTGATAGCTGCTGTGCTCTGCTATGCCAATTTAATCAATTTCATGGATTGGTTCATTGTACCAGGTGAGAGCCTCTTTTCTCCTTCCGAAAAAGGAATTTAAGTTCTCATCCGCCCTACTTCCTCTGTAGTTACTAATGTTTTCTCAAGTAAGGTTATGCTTTGTGTCTTTGTAATCTTTCTCACTTACCTGCTTTCACCTGTTGGTAATACTCAATGATGCTTCCAATTATAAATCTTGAAAGACCAATAAATGATGTAGTAGTTATTAATGGTTGGTAGAAGGCTTATAAAAATCACATCTGTTAAATGCGTAAGAGTCGTATTTTTAAATCTAAGTCTTTTATAAACAGACTTTAGCCTGCAGAGCAACTAGTCTAATTTTATGTCTGGATTCTACAGAGATCTGACTAAGAAGCTTCCCTTTATTGTATGTAGCATCTTCTTTGGATCTAGCAAATTAGATAGGACATTCCTTTATCTGAAGAATAGTGATGTCGCTCCCCCTTGTGAGAAGTAAAAATACATGTTATCTTTGTGCAAGTTTATGCAGGGGAAGCTTAACTTCCTCATGATCTGCTGAAAGTTGTGTGATTTCTGCAATGCAGAGTGTAACAGGATTGTGTAAAGAGAACAAAGATGTACTTCTTTAAGCATCACCTCCTAAATTTACAGCTTATCTTCTCATAAATACCATCCTTCTTCCAAAATGTGATTTTTAATTTTTCTTAATTTTTTTTTTTTTAACCTAGCCGTGAACAGCACAGCACTGCTTCTAGTAAACTCATGGCAAATCTATGGTTTTTCCTGCCATGTAAACTGCGATCTGTGGAAATTCTTCTGTTTAGCATCACTCCCAAGCATCTACCATCCCTCCAGGGATCTGATTTATAAATCGGGAGGAAACACTTCCTGCGAAACTTGCTGTATTTTGCTTCTGAGTTGCCCAGAAATCACAAATGTTTTAAAACATTGAAAAAACCCAAAGGATAGATTGCTGATTTTGGAATTAATATTCTAGTGACAGTACACAAACTAGTAATTTTTACTACTTAGACCATTCAGAAATTTAAGACATTTGGTCAGTATCTTTAAAATTGAGAGGCTAGTGGATTTAGGACTTCAAACTTTTTGCTTTCAAATACTTCTTAACCACACATGTAAGGGGAAAGGAAACAAGTAGGGGTGCATGCTGCATGATACTGCTCGACTGTTAGCGGAAAACTTCAATGTATGAGTTCTGTTGTCAAGTACCTTTCCCTGAAGAAGGGCAGAGGACAGGAGAGGATGAAAATATCTTTGAGCAAGAACTGGAATGGTTGGAGGTATGAAGCAGAAGCTGTCATTTGGCTCGTTCCAGGCTTTGGACTATTCTTTGACTCCCATACATGCTAAAAGCTTAAAATTTTCAAGACGGCCTGTGAAGTAAAGCTTGCCTACTTGTTAAATACACTCAGTTTCTTGTGAGTGAGATACCTTCAAGGACATGGAAGAATTCAAGAGCAGAGGTGGGATTAGTGTCCAGGCCTTTGAAATATCAAACACCTACTTTTTAGTTAACTCTGTGACCGCCTGGGCCATGGGGGAAATCTGTACATTGGTTTCTACCGCAGCAGTGTACTGTTCATCTGCTAGAATTCACCTGCATCGCAGAATTCCTGCAGCAGTACTTCTGAGTTTTGCTGTCCATATGTATGAACATGTTGTCAAATATAAGTTAACAGGCAAGTGAAGAAGGCGACATTTGAGTGTTTGTGTAAAAGCTGGCGGCAGTTACGAAGTTGTGGTTTCCGGGCAGTTTTGCTCACATGCTTTGACAGAGTTTGCATCAATCTTCACATAGAAAATGAACTCTTGCACTTAGTTGTGTGCTGGAATTGAGTCTTCAATTGGTTTAAAATGGTGGCCACGCAGCCTCTACCCCCTCTGATCTGCCACCCTGTTCCAAGTTGTTTGCATCAATGCTTTGTAATTTGCCAGCAATTGCTTGGGCCAGTTTTTTCAGTTATGTGAGAGGTAACATTAATGGTGCTCAGTGTGCAAATTACTTTGAGATGAAGTTGTGTTTCAGATCAAGTCTTTCGTTAGCTGTGACTTCTTCTAAATACTCTATTAGTCCAAACCTGAAGTTCCTGTAATACAGTATTTTTATGTGTTGATAATCAGTGACCAGAAAGAATTATAGACTGGGTTGGGTTGGAAGGGACCTTAAAAATCCTCTAGTTCCAACTCCCCTGCCATGGGCAGGGACACCTCCCACTAGACCAGGTTGCTCAGGTTGTCCAACCTGCTCTTGAACACATCCAGGGATGGGGCATCTACCACCTCTCTGGGCAACCTGGGCCAGTGTCCCATCCTCACAATAAAGAATTTCTTCCTTCTCTCTAGTCTAAATCTCCCCTCTTTCAGTTTAAAACCATCACCCCTTGTCCTGTTGCTGCACTCCTTGATAGAGTCCTTCCTCAGCTTTCCTCTAGTTCCCCTTTAAGTACTGGAAGGCTGCAATAATGTCTCCGCGGAGCCTTCTCTTCTCCAGGCTGAACCCCCCCAGCTCTCCCAGCCTGGCCTCCCAGCAGAGGGGTTCCAGCCCTCCCAGCATTGCTGGGGCCTCCTCTGGCCCCGCTCCACCAGGTCCCTGTCTCTGCTGTGCTGAGGCCTCCAGAGCAGGACCCAGCTTTTATCTATAGTGATATGAATTTTTAATTCTCTGTGTATCTGTGGTAGAGTAATGGTTTACTTATAAACTAGCGAGCTAAATGTGCTGCAGTTCTTGCAAGCCCTTTTCTGCAAAAAAATCTTTGAGCTGGCAAATGAATAGAATTACAAGGCATGAGTGGGGAACAGCCAGAGTAGTCAGCTCCTGGAACAGGCTGCCCAGGCAGGTGTTTGAGTCACCATCACTGGATGAGTTTAAAGGGTGTTTAGATGTAGTGTTGGGGGAGATGGTTGAGGGGTGAACTTTACAGAGTAGGGTTGATGGTTGGACTTGATGATCCCAAGGGTCTTTTCCAACTTTACTGATTCTATGATTCTATGAACTTCACTGCCATTCAGTGTCTGTCTGTTGCAGGGATCCTGTTAGACATACAGAAATACTTCGAGCTTAGTGATGGGGATACCGGTCTGCTGCAAACAGGTAATAAAATCTCTTCAAGTTTAGATTTATTTCGCTTGCTTCTATGTGGTCTGTTCCTAAAAGACGGTGTAGTTACTTACTTTTTCTACTTCCTACTCCTGTGTGGTATTGCTCACTTCCACTTGTGGCCAGGCTGATTATAACACAAACTGAAAAGTTTTTGGTTCAGGAAAGACTGGAGTTGAGTCCTTCAAAACTCCTCCAGCATGTGAATTACAAAAGATGAGTGCATTTCAAACATGTCTCAAGAAATACAAAACCTGAGCAATTCACACTTTTGGGTTTTTTTTTTTTCAGTGTGTATAATTTCTTTTTGAATCTGCATTTATCTTATTCTAAATATCATTTTACCTACTAGTTCTAGATAGACTGATATTTAGAAATACTCAGCCAGCTTTTAACCTCTGCCCTAAAAAATAACATGAGTTTGCTTGGGGGATGTGGAGTACGTACGTTAAAAATAATTTGACCAATGTTGTCTTTGCTCCTTCCTGGATTTTCAGTCTTCATCTTGTGCTACATGCTGGCTGCCCCCATCTTTGGATACCTCGGTGACCGGTACAATAGGAAAATCATCCTTGGAGCTGGTATTTTCTTCTGGTCTGGTGTAACATTGGGCAGTTCATTCATCACCGAATCGGTATGTTGCTTTTTTAGAGGGTGCTATGAAAATCATCTGCATATGTCTTGCAGGAGTTGGTAGAGCCCTTCTCTGATCACATTAGGAGGAGCTATCAGAGAGCACTCATTCCCCAAGCCTGGACTAAAAGGACTTTGTGCAGGATGGCTTTCGGGGATGGTGGAGCCCAGCCTAGGCAATAGAGAGCCCACACATGACTGCCGCAGTTGATGGGGTCTTATTTTTGCCCCAAGTGTTTGTTGATTATGACCTTACCATGTAGCAGCTTGTTCAGCAAGCTGGTTGATGTGGTCCATCAACCCTGTCCTGTAATTCCCTTTGGGTGTCACTCTAACAAGTCACTACTGTGCATAAAGTAGAAAGCACAGCACTGGGATGGGAGGGAAGCAGGTGTGAGCAGAGGGAATCTAGACCTACGCAGAAGGCAGTTGAATTCTCATTTCCTTTGTTACCTTTCATCCACTGAAGTGCACCTCTTTAACAGTCAGCTTTCTTGCTTGCTTAGGATAGGTTGTGGGTTTTTTCTGTGGGGGACTATAATATGTCTTTTGCCTGCAGTATTACTGGATATTCTTTCTTTCACGAGGACTAGTTGGCATTGGCACGGCCAGTTACTCCACAGTAGCACCTACCATCATTGCAGACCTGTTTGAGGAAGGAAAAAGGACCACGATGTTGTCTATCTTCTATATCTTCATTCCAGTGGGAAGGTTGGTTTTGACCTGTCTTTTGAAATTCTGTCTGACCGTGCCTGCAATTCAATATTCCCTGAGCCTGAATTAGACATATTTTGAGATATATTTGCATTGGCTCTTGCAAAAGGATTTGACACTGGTTTAGCTTGTTTACACAGAGCTGGTTAGGCTTGTTTCTGTATTTACTGTGAAGAAAAATTTGTGCTTTTTCCCCCAACATTTTGAGAAAGAGAATCTGAAGTCTGAAAACCAGTAAGCTTTGAATAAAATACTGAATCAATCCTGAAAGAAATATGTGCATGGGGGTAGGTAATTTATTTCTGGGTTTTAGAAGACAAAAGTTTCAGATATTTGTTTACTTAACAGATTTTTCAAGAACCCTCCGTTAAACGTCTCCCAAGGAAGAATTGACACTTTCTTCTCCTCTTTCCGTTAAATTTGCGTTATGTCTGAAGAAGAGGTGGGGAAGGGCTTTTGAAGTGGTTCAGGGACATACTCCATATTAGATCAGGCAGCCAAGGCTGAGCCCAGAAGGCAGATTAAAACTTAAGGAATTCCTGCATGTGGCTAGCACAGAAAAGAGTAAATAATAAACTGCTTTGTGGGCTGTCTGATCTGGGTTTGCAGTGTCATTCTACAGAATACGTATTCCAAGGGGAATCTGGGACATTATTGCCCCCATCTCAAGTCTGCTCTGAGGAGGTTAGACTCTCTTTTTCATACTGGCTGGCAAGCAGACTATGTAGACTGTGAGGGTTGGTTTTATTTAAGCATTTTGAAAACTATGAGAGAATACTTCTCTGTGCTCACCTTAGCTGTCAAGACAGGTCATTTCAGCCAGCGGGAATTCATTGGTGCCTGCTGATTATTCCTTTCCCTTGTTTACAGCGGTCTTGGTTATGTCCTGGCAGCTGGCATGGCAGAAGTCACAGGTGACTGGCACTGGGCATTCAGGGTGAGTTACTCACTTCCACTCAGGGGGCTGAGCCATTCCCTGTAAAATCCCTGTCAACACTGGGGTGTAGATTACTTCTGTTCATTGTGCTAAAAGAGGTGAGCAATGGAAAGACTTCATACTCTCAGACTGGTCATGAACGGGGTGTTAGAATTCTTCCTGCAGGACAAGTGGAAACTTTATGCCTGGCCCTTGCAGAGTGAAAGCAGGTGTAGGTGAAGTTGTACAGCAACCAGGGCAGGGGCTGATGTTCCTCTTACCTGAGGACTCCCTTGGAATGGTTGTCAGTGCACTGAGACCTCCTCAAACAGAGGAGACTGAAGGTAAAATGATCATTATACTGGTAGCACCAGTATAATTCTTTAGTTTGTTTTCTGAAATGCTGGTGGGAACAACTTCTATTATTTGAGGGTTTCAAGAAATAATGTTCTTCTGTTCTGGCCATGTCCTCGTGACGTCTCTCCACACTGTGCACCTGATGCTTTGTACTTTGTCAGATCCTCCAAATTTATCTATAAAATTAACGAGCAAGTCCAAGATGAGTGGAGAAGAATGTTTCCTGGAATTACAGTCTGGTGTTATTCAGATAACACTGACGACTGCATCAGTGATTCTTGCATTTGTAGTCAGAGTGCTATGGTGGAGCTTGCTTACTTCACATGTTTTTGTCCAAAATCGGAGGGAATGTAATGGAGAGGGAGGATCTGTTATCTTTCTTCCAAAGTCACCATAAATCACCAAAGTCACACTTCTTCTTTACAAGTATGACCTATAAACAGCAAGTCACCATTTTTTCTGAGCATATCTGCAATTTGATATGTAATTCTAACGCTGAAATTGAATCGCTGTGAGGTTTTCACTACAAGAGAAGAGATATCCTTGATCTAACTGGCCTTATATCTACAGATAACTCCTTGCATGGGGGCTCTAGCAGTGGTTCTTCTGATTCTACTGGTCCCTCACAGAACCCAGAGAAGGACAGCAGCCCACCGAGCACTGAGCATCTCTGGCACTATACGAGTAGCAGCTGAGAAACCAGGTGTCCACAGAACTGCCAAGACTACTTGGTGTCAAGATGTCATATCGCTTGCCAAGAAGTAAGTGACTTTAGCAACAAAGTTTCCCTCACTTGAAGAATGACCATTCCATTATTAGATACATGGCCATCAAATCCCCTTCAGCTCATTTTTTTGCATCATATGCTGTATAAAAAATGTTTGAAACATCAATAATAAAAACATTTCTTCCACAATTTTACAGGAATTCTACACAAGAGATAACAAACTGTTTTTGCTTCTTCCATCCTTCCATTTTGAGGAGGGAGAAAGAAGCAAAGTTGTGAAGGCATTGTACTCCTATTCAAATCCAACTCTATTTTCTACTACCTTTCCCCCTCCCTCTTGCTTTAACACGTAGGGTAACCTAGATTGGTAAAAACACATAATTTGCAGGTGTAACTTTATCTGTAATTCTTAGTACCCGAGGAAGGTTGGATCAGCATGTCCCACGCAGTCTTTGTGTAGTATTTGCGAACCTGCTGTGCCTCTCATACAAGAGGACAGGTCTGGAGGACCCCGATATGGCTTATAAAGTAATTGTACGGGTGTTTTGACCACCTGTCCTGTTGGCTGGCAGATAGAATCATAGAATCATTTTGGTTGGGAGCGACCATTAAGATTATTGAGCCCACCAGCACTGCCAGGGCACCACTACCCCGTGTCCCTTAGCACCACATCTCCACAGCTTGGAAACCCGTCCAGAATTCACGGGGAGTCCACCATACCCTGGAGCATGGAAGAAATTGTTCCTCATGTCCAACCTAAACCTCCCCTGGTGCAATTTGAGGCCATTTCCTCTTGTCTCTTTGCTTGTTCCTTGGGAGCAGAGCCCGACCCCCCCTGGCTCCAACCTCCTGTCAGGGAGCTGTTGAGAGTGAGAAAGTCTCTGCTCTGAATGACGGCTTCCTTTGAATCACACAAAAGTTCAAGTCAACACCAGCTGCCCTGCAGGACAAAGTAAAACCCTGACTGCAGCAGGTTTGTCTCTCCTGTTGCCCTGGAGGAGGAGAAGAAGGAGAAGGAGGAGAAGAAGGAGGAGAAGAAGGAGGAGAAGAAGGAGGAGAAGAAGGAGAAGGAGAAGGAGAAAGAGGAGGAGAAGGAGNGTTTGTATCTTAACAAATTCTCTAGTCTTGTGGTCACCTGGTCATTTGCAGGACTTTTTTTGAGTCTTAAGGTTTCATACTTCCCTATTTACCTCAAAAGGGACTTTCTCCTAAGTTATTAACTGGAGAGACACCAGTAAAAAGTTGTTTTTCTCCTAGAATATATCAGGAAAGAGACAAGATTTTGATAATATTTTCAAATGCTTCTCCTTTTGTCTGAAAACTATGCAGACTGAGAGTCTATTTTTACTTACCTTGATAGAGTCAAGGTGTACTTCAGCCTCTGTATCTTAACAGTTTGGAAGACCCAGATATTAGTCTCATTTATATTGGTCACACAAACAACTTAAAGCCATCCTGAGGCGTTTAGACTTGCACATGGAACACTTGCATTTAGCTACTGAGCCATTAAATTCTCACCCATTCTCTATAGTTGTAGTTCTGCTATCAAAAATTTTGCAGCAATTGTTCTGGCAGAAGTTGGCAATGAAATCTCTGAGAGACCACGACTGGGATTTAACATGAAATCAGTAGGTCGTACTCTGTGCTCTAATTAGTAATTTCCTGTTGATGCTAATGGATAAAGCCTAATCAAGATTTGTACCTTCAAGGGAGTGCATTTTGATTATAAGATGTCTGAATGAATCGGTTTGTTATTGCTGGAAATCCTGGCTATTGCAGGTAGGCTTTCCCTGTTTATTCACACCCTGTTCTTTCTAGTATCTCTCATTTCTTTCTTTTAACTTCCAGCTGGAGTTTTGTCTGGTCCTCGCTGGGTCTGACTGCCATGGCCTTCGTTACTGGAGCCCTGGGAATGTGGGTACCGCTGTTTCTTTACAGGGCCCAGGTTGTCCAGGGCGTTGTGTCACCGTGCCTCCAAGAATCATGCAATTCATCGAACAGGTGAGGTGCACGCGACTGCGGAAACACACCTGGAAACACTGCGCAGTGTTAAGTCCCACTTTGTTTCCAAAGCAGGAGGTAGGATGTAACTGCAAACACTTCTTGCGAGGACAGGCGGGTGTGAATGTTAGATGAAGCTGCTTCCAGGTATGCTGAGACACTGCTGTTGGTTTGTTTGTTTGGGATCACTCAGTTCACTGGAAGATGCTGCCAGCCCTGTCTAAGTGAAGTGGAAATAAGTAGGAACAGGAACACTTTCATGGAAAGGAGCAGCTTTAGCGAGGGGACTTCAGTTGGCAAGCAACTGTGCACCCCCAGATGCTTAAATACCCATTTAAGCATGTTTAGGTCCTGTGTTTGGTAAGTTTCCTATTACCTTCTTGTTAGTCTGATTTTGAAACTCCTGCCAGGAGTTGGCCAGGTCATTGTGACTCCCAGCATGAAGCAAGCTTGATGAATTCGATCTAGTATCATATCATTACATCAAAACAGAATAATTTGGTCTTGTGAGTAACTGCCAGCAGAGCTCTGCTTACAGAGGCTGTCCAGACCGCCAAAAATTCATGGATAAGTATCAAATGTTGGATGGGCAAGAAGAATTTACAACAGGAGAGGACTTGGAAGTAATCATAATACAACTTTTTGGAGATCACTTTTCCCCGGCTAGGAGGGGCATTTTTTTCTTTACGATATGTTATCTAGAATAGAAAAATGTATTCAGTGATCCTTTACCCTCAGTAACAGTGAGCACTGGGACACTTCTATGTACTGACTCCCTACCAGCAGCCTCCATACAAGTGTCTCTACCTTTCATCTGGAGGGATCCCAAATCTGGGTTCAGTCTCTGCCCTTGTGATGGGTTTCTAGCAACTGACTGCTTAGTACATTGTCTTTCCTGGTAAAGACAATTAAAGGGAAAAGCACTAATTATACCTTGAGTGTGTCCTCTGGTAATTGGGTTCCTTTGGTTTTTTGCAATGGAATAACCGAGTCAACTCAAAAATGGTTTTCAGTAGTCTTTCCATGGATGTCACCCAGTGGCACATTACTTAATAGTGAATAATGTGGAGGAAGGGAGTGAACTCAGGAGCCTGGCTCAGGGTAGGCAGAGAAACAGTTTAAATACTTCCTTTATTAAACAGTAGGTGTTAGCCCATGTTTTGTTTTCTAATCTGCCTTCTGAATTACTATTCCACAGTAGCATTGCTAGAGTAGTCATGGTCCTCAGGGAAGTAGAACGGAGCACCTGGTAGTTTAACCTCCTCATGTACTGCTTCTTACAGGATGCTTTAAAAATAACCTTGGCATAAGCTAGTGCCAGAAGCAGCATAAGGCCAGTTTTAGACTGTTATTCCAGGGGGATGTAAAGAAATGTAATATAAACAACCATGTCAGACCTGTAGCTGATGGTGCTGGAAGAACTGAGCTGCACATTTCCAGACCTAACCAGGGATACTTTGAGGTCGTTTTCCCCTCTGGCTGTTCAGCAGCAGCAGGCTTTGTTTAAGGATCAGGGCTGTGTCACTTAGACTCCCTGGAAACACAATTTCAAACAGCACTGCGGCTGACTCAGGTCTCCATCCTTTCAAGGTAAATAAATAAGCAGTATGAAGGTTTTATTCAGATTTTTGTGCAGACACTTTCAAACAGAGCAGATAAGTGAGCATTCTCAGAACCTAAAGGTCCCACAGTAACCTTTCCCCGGGACTGGGTTTCTGTACTTTTCTACTCGCTATCAACTGAACTGTTTTTGGATTTAGTTTTGGCTGTTCACATTTCTTCCAGTTGTAGGTTTACTTCAGCTGCAGTTTACAACACATGAATCTTCTAAACATAATTCCGTGAATGCTTCGATCAGCTAATGTCACCTTGGAACTTGCTTCTCCCAGCCAAATCTCTAAGATAGTTATTCTGTGTGGTGACAATCTATATTGTCACCATCAAGCTGTAGTGAGTGCTGGATTAGAATCCCAAAGAACTTACAGGAAGAGTACACACATGCTTAAAGTTTGTTAACTTATACAACAATACGGCTTTTTCGTGTAGAATTATTGAGTTCTTCCTAATCAGCCATAAAGAAATGAAAAAGTAGCTGCACTGTATTTTATAGAAACAGATCATCTCCTAGCTGATTGTTTTGCTTTGCAGTCAGAGGAAGCTTAAGAAAATGTACAGATCTTACCGTGTAGCGCTCTGAAATATTCAGAAGCTCTTGTGCTCAGAACACAATGCTCCGATCCCTGTTTGTCTCGGGAGAGTTCTGATGCATTAAAGAACCAGTGGCACCACTGCTTTTGTTGCAGGAGACTTGCTTTGTCATTAGGATCTCACCTGTGACAGAGAGAAGAGCATATACGGATGTCCCTTTGGAAGCTGAATTTTCTAAGCTATTCAAACACATACTTCTAAAACATCAGCTTGTCATTCCTGGAGAACACATTTGCATTTGCAGACTCATGAAGCTGAGTGGCATTTGAAATTCTATGTTCAGAAAACGCTACATGGACCTCCCACTGGTTAACTATTCAGTACTCTTTAAACTCTTTTGGGAAGTGCTCGATGTTTCCCGTAGCCAGAAGTGACTCATCTCAGCTTTGCTAACTAGAGGGTTATAATTTAGATGTATAATTCCATGTGATAGGATCCCTTCCAAGACAGCAGATTGTGATACAGAGTTATTCCATCTGTGTTTTCGGGATGACTGAGCAGATTGGTTCACAGGGTAACTAGGATGACTGTGTCTCCTCTAAATCACTTGATATCTGAGCCAGGTCATACTGAGAAGCATCTTCCTTGAGCCTGGGTGCATAACACCTGCTCTGTAAATGGGAAAATATCTGCTCCACAGGACAGAGCCTCGGTGGCAGAAGCATAGCTTCAATTGAGGCTTGGGATTACATCCATTTAAAAGGAGTGGGAGGGTTAGATCGAGTGGAATAGAATTTAAGATTCCTCTGTAACTAAAGGTATAAACTAACACCTCTTTTTGCCCCACAATATGGTCTTACTGTGCTCAACTGAATCTTTTGCTTTGTCACCAGCCTAATATTTGGAGGCATCACCATTGGAACAGGAATCTTGGGTGTCATTATTGGGGCAGAAGCTGCAAGAAGATTAAGGAAGATAAACAATAAAGCTGATCCTCTGATCTGTGCCACAAGCATGTTCATTTCTGCTCTGTGCCTCTACATAGCTCTGATGGTGGCCCAGACGAACATCTTTTCTACTTTTGTAAGTACCAGTCTGTCTATCATTAGTGAAATCTCTTCTAGGATCCTGGGGAGACAGGGCAGGGTGAGGAGGAGGAGGAGAAGGATGGCTTTGGCAGAATTCTCTACAATCTTCCAGACCCCTGAGAGGTTTCAGTGGCTTGAAACAAGGAGGCCTGCCAGCTAAGCTCTGGGCGCGTTGCTCTAGTGCCGCCTGCAGCTGTGATCAGTCCCGTGAGATCCCATGGGGCATTACTTGGCCCAGTAAAAAGAGCAGGCAGACAGAACATTATCAGTTGGGCCTCAGGGCCTACAGAGTCCACCCACACAGCAGCAGAGCATATTAAGCCTGTCGTTAGCTTCATGAAGCTTGAGTGTCGCTTATCCAAAAATATAGTTAAAGGAGGTCTCCGTCTTATGTCAATTTTTACTGCTCTGTGAGTCATTTAGTATTCTTATTTATTTCTGCTCACTGAATACTTAAAGATTGGTGTACTTGTGACTGTACAACATGTGCAGTTCTTGCGAAGAATAATTTAGCCATCACCTTCAAAAGCCCCAAACCACTAGCAAATCTTCAAAGTCAGGCTTTTGGCAATGCAAACACGTATAAATCACTTAAATTCTGTTCTCAGTAAAAGGGAAAACCAGAAACTTACTGGGAATGATGAATAGTTGCAAAAACTCCCTGTGAGAGAGAACTGAATGTAAACTTTAAGTATAATCTGGTAACAGCTAGGGATAGACTTCAAGCTTTTTTCCTGTGACTCTGTAGCTGCAATTACCATGATTAACATAAATAGAGAAGATCCAAGTAAAGTTAATTACAGTAATCAACAGTTCTCTTCGCAAAAGGGTACTTCTGCAGGTTTTTTGCTTCTAAGAATAACACTTATTCAAAGAGGTTTTCCTTTTGACTCCTCAGGAATGTGTATTCCTGTAGAAAAACACCTTTACACCAAGGGGAGAAACAAATGGATTTGCATGTCTGAGTGTGTGTACACAAAGCAAAATGTGAAATCAAAGATTATTTTTAGATTCAAGAGCAGAGATCTGAGTGCCAAAAGAATTAACCATTTTCTTTTGCTGCTTCTCAAGTTCCCACATAGTCCCGCTCTGAGTATGTTCTTCAGTTCTTTTTTTTGTCATTAAAAGTGGAGAACAATAGTTTCATTTGCCAGTCTGTGTTGGATGAGTGAATTGTTATATTGGGTTTGAATTACCAAAATGCACTTTTAATCAAAACCGGTAAAACGAAATTTGTTTCAAATATTTCTCTCCTTGCAAACAGCATTCTGATTGCAAGCAGTGTGCTGTCTGGGAGGAAATTCTGAACTGGGATAGGGGTAACTGTGTTCCTTAAGTTTCTTCCCATGGGCAGACTTTTAACCAGAGACTTTGTCATTTTGTCTTTTGTTTGGTGTTCTTGATTCAGGGGTTCCAACATGTAATATCAACAATATGCAGAGGTAATAAATTGTACGTAATCTAAGCGCCTGATTCTTAGAGTACTTTTGCACTACAACTGCTTAACTCTTGCCTTCGCTGGCACCAGCCGGGCTTCTCCTTGCTTTCTAAACAAGATGTGACACTAGTCATACTGGTGTGAGCATTAGAGTGGCATGCCAGCTGGTGCATCTAATTGGAAGGTCCCACTGAAACAAATCTTCCATTTGTGTAGGACACTCGGAGGAAACTGCCTTTCCAGTCCCTGTCTACTCAGGCACACTGTCGTTAGCAAACCTGTCTCCAGCACTTCCCAGAGCGGAGACTACTGGTGCTTTCCAATGTCTTGAGTGGATAATGAAAGGGAACGACTCAGGTTTAATCAGGAAGTGTAGTGATAAGATGAAGGAGTCACAGTTTTACACTGAAGGAGGGTAGATATTGATATTGGAATAAATTCTTCACTCTGAGGGTGGTGAGACATTGACACAGGTTGCCCAGGGAAGCTGTGGATGTTCCATCCCTGGAAGTGTTCAAGGGCGGGTTGGTTGGGTCTAGTGGGAGGTGTCCCTGCCCATGGCAGGGGATTGGAACTAAAGGATCTTTGAGATCCCAAACTAGTCTATAATTCTATGATCTCTCTCTAGCTATGGCACAACTGACAGAATTTATGTAAGTTCACACTGTTACCTCTGTATAGCAGGATTCATCTGCATTTCTGCATTTGCTTGTATTTCCACTGTGAGTACGGCCTTGACCACTTCACAGGCTGCAGCTCTCAGGCTGCACACATTTAAAGTTTGTTTGTATAGAATCAGGGGGGAAAGGAAGGAACGTTCCTGATTATCTTGGATCTTCCAAGACAGTTCAGACGGTATTAGCTTGAAATAAGATGGGCTGGCAAAAAGCTGAGCTGTGTGATATTGCTGCCCATGTTAACAAACACATTTCATTTTGTATTTGGCCCAAAGATCTCTAATAGAAGATGTCTCACTTACTTTCCATCTAAGACTGGCACGCAGTGTGATTTCTGTGGTCAATAGGCTGATATTGCAACCGTCAGGGAACTGGAGAAAAATGATTGTGTTGTGTCTCCTGCAAGAGCAAGGTCTGCCAAGGTTGTATCAGTGGAAAGACTTTAATAGTGGGATGCATAAATCTGAGAGCTAAGACATAGTCAAGGAGTATGTAAAATGAGTGATATTTGTTGTAAAACTTAAAGAAAAGCAATTACATACTGAGGAATGGATTCAGCTGCAAGTTAGAGAACCTAGATACAGCATTTTGAAGGAAAAGATGTCTGGATAAAGGTCTATACTAAATATCTGTACTGTGGGGAACTTTTCTTCTTAGGAGGATGCAAGTTACCCCTCTGAGAACATCTGCTGTTTTGCCACTGTGCCTTTCTTAGGACTACATTTTCATCAAACTGATACAATATCTTGACCAAGACCACACTAAACAAGATGCTGGCACCTGTTCTTATAACGGATTTTATTTCCTAGGTGCTGTTTGACTTTGTGGCCTGTGGCACTAAATAGGTACTGCCTCCTAGAACTGTTTCAGCTTACTAGCATAGCTTTAATGCTCTCCTCAAGTATCGATTAGTCTGTACAGCCTGCTCCAGTCTATGTCCAGGGCTGGAGGAAAGGGTTAACCTTTTCTAAGACCACAGGTGTAAGAACTGTTGGGGGCCCTACCCCTTTTCCTGGTGGCTGGGTCTCCATCTGTGATGAATTAGGGAAGTCCCAGAGGGCACCGAGGCTCTGAGGCTGCCTGTCTCTTGGAGTCCCTTTCATTTTTGAAGTTGTCTCTCTGGAGCAGCTTTTAAGAGCACTTGTCCTGGCACAGAGCTGTTCTGTTGGTTTCGCTGGGAAACCTGAGCAAAGGGAGATCTTTGAGCACTTCTAAAACTTGTGCTGGATGTTCCTCTTCACAGGCTCTTGCTTTCCGCTCCTTGCTTTCAGCAGTTCATTACCATTTATTTGGGAGAGTGGTTTATGTTTCCTATTTTGTCTTTCCTGCTAAAGATTTGTGACACAAAACAAAGCACATACCTTCCCTCGTTCCTCTCCCTCCTTTTAAGATGAAATTTGTGGTTGTAAGCATGGACAGAGATGTTTAATTTATAAGCAGATGGGTATGTACAACTCTTACATAGATAAGCATAGTCAGTCAGTCTGTCTTCATCTTCTCAATGAAGCAGTTCCATGCAATGTGTATAGTCACTTCTCCCTTTTTTTTTTTTTACAGATTTTTTTTGCATTTGGAGAACTGTTTTTGTCTGTCAACTGGGCTGTTGTGACAGACATACTGTTGGTAAGTGCTTGTGAAACTATTTCCTTATTTTGAGGTTTTCAGCTTTCGTCAGTGTAACATTGCTCCTAAGCCTGCATCTTGGTGGTCAGAAGGACATCTGCCTTCTAGGAGGAGAAGAATGAACACTTACTAAGAATGCCCTTCTTAGTACTCTGCTAACGTCAGGATGTAAACACATGCTACGTGTACTGCCGTGCAAAGCTGCCAGTACCAATACAGGTGGGGTGGTGCAGTAGTCCAAGATCTCTGTAAGCCTGGAAAGGAAACATACTGATTTGGGGATGTACTTACACAAGTAGAACTATCTAGTGCTTCTGGTGCTCATACTAGTTTTGATTTTCTGCATTGTTGGATGTCTACCAGAAAAGGGTGTGCACCAGAAAGAGCATCACCTTCCATCTGTAATCAGAGATTGTCTAATTGTGCTCCAAAGGTTTGAAAAGGTGATCCAAGTGAGGGAAAGTCAATATTCTGTAAACTAAAGTTAGCGAATCCATCACAGTTCATCATTCTGTGACCTATTAGCAAGTTCCCTTAGTCCAGAGTACAGTGCAGATAAATTCCAGCACTAGCGAGTCAAATTCATTAGGGATACTACACTGCTAAAGCATTAGGTGAGCAACGATGCTTAGGAGACTCTTGGAGATTCCGGTCTAGATATCAACGAACAACTATTAATTTATTATTGCAAAGGCTTTTTGGGGTTAGTAATTTTTTAATGTACTAGAGCTTTTACTCTAAGGAAAAAAATAGCAACCTTCAGTTTATGCTGTAGCTCCACAGTCACTAATCAGCGTCTGTGTGACATGTGGGGCAGATACTGTTGTTACTCTCACTGAATGATGCAGATCTTCACATTCTTATGAAATAGTTTATATGACTTTTTTTTAAAAGCCATACTATGAACAATCTGAATGTAGTTTATCGGTCAAATGAGCAAGAAACTGATGTACCTTTTTCATATCTAGTAAGCAGATGGCAGAAAGCTGATTTAATTACCAAGGCCAGAGTTATTAAAATGATTGAGAATTCTTTTGTTGCTACCTGATGGGCATAAGACAAATCGTTTAAATTGGCCCTATCTTTTTCTACAAAGAGTAGAGCGCTGTGTCACAAATGAGATCCAGACTCTGCTTTGGAGAATCCTCTTCTGTGGGATCACTGTGTTGCAGAACAGTGGCTGTGACTGTAACTCAAACGTTTCAAGCAGGATACAACCTGGGAGACAGAGATTGTTGAGACAAGCGTGGCACGGGTGAAATGCTGATGCGGTTGGTACTGATAGACAGCAAAGCAGGGAAATTGTGTGGAGCCATCAGCACAAGTGGGAGAAGACAGAGGTAAAGGCAAAGCAGAACAGAAATACAAAAAAGATGAGGACAGGCTGGAGAGGGTCCAGAGAAGGGCCACGAGGATGATCAGAGGACTAGAAGACCTGCCATATGAAGAAAGGCTGAGAGAACTGGGTTTGTTCAGCCTTGAGAAGAGAAGGGTTAGGGGGGACCTTATTGTGATGCTCGAGTACATAAAGGGTGGCTACCAGCAAGATGGAAACTCCCTTTTCAGAAGGAATCACATGGAAAAGACAGGGGGTAATGGATACAAGTTGCTCCAGGGGAGATTCCCATTGAACTCCAGGGTGAAGTTTTTTCACAGTGAGAGCAATTAGACAATGGAGCAGTCTTCCAAGGGAAGTGGTGGGCTCCTCAACTTCAGACAGTTTTAAGGCTCAGCTTGACAGGGTACTGGGCCAGCTCATTTAAATTCTATTTCTTTACCTTAAAGGGTTGGACTAGATGGTCCCTGAGGTCACTTCCAACCTGATGTACTGTAATACTGTGAAATCTGTGTTTCCCACCCTCAGGCTAATGGTGGAAAACCAGTAGCTGAAGAGAGTCTAAGCAAGAGTCACGTGGGCATTTTCCATTTTTTGGTAACAGTTTTCCATTGTAAGGGAGCTCCAATCTATTTGCGGATTGCTACAGCAAACTCCACTGTCAAAATAAATCTTGCATTTAGTGAACCACAGCGAATGCATTAATATGTAGCACAGCACGCAGTGATGCGCAATAACATGTCACAAGAGTTTAGGGCAGTAAAGAGAACTTGCAGCCTGTGGCTCAGGAGGAACACAGGCGTCTACAAGGCTGTCACCATTGCTTGCTACCACAGGAACTGAAAATTTGCAATGGAGGTTGCTGTCACTATGGTCTGAGTTGCTCAGATATACAACTTACTTGGTACTCCTGACAGCTAACTGAAAAGAACGTGTAGGAAAAGTGAGCAGAGATAGAAGTATCTCTGATGCAGACTTCTGGGTAAAGGGAAGGGTAAGTAGAGAGCCAAATACTGAGTGGTGCGTAGTGACCACAGGGACTAGGTGTGAAGCACTGCAGAACTCTCCTTCCACTGGCTGGACCTTGTCCCAAGAGGGTGTTGTTTCTGCTGTGAATGGTCAGAAGCACTTATCCTTTGGGATAAGAGTTGTAGCCTTGCAGCAGTGAACAGGCGCAGAAAAACTATCACTCGTCCAAAAGGAAATGTTTAATTAGCTTCTATTTCAGTTTTTGCAACGGAACCACGTACTATTGCAATTAGCATTCTTTTTATATCATTTGGGGCACCGTTGAAGGAGGTTTTTTTAACTTTCTCAGTTTACTTTTCTTGGAACTCCTACATTTGCATTTTAATACCTTCCTCTGTCATTGTTAAAGAGGAAGGTGACATGAGCAGACAGTCAGCACTTGCAGCCCAGAAGGCCAGTTGCACCCCGGGCTGCATCAAAAGAAGTGTGGCCAGCAGATTGAGAGGTGATTCTGTCCTTCTACTCTGCTCTGGTGAGACCTCCCCTGCAGTGCTGTGTCCAATTCTGGAGCCCTCGGCACAGGAAGGACATAAACCTGTTGGAGCAGGGCCAGAGGAGGCCGTGAAAATGATCAGAGGGTTGGAGCACCTCTCCTACAAGGACAGGCTGAGGGAACTGGGGTTGTTCAGCCTGGAGAAGAGAAGGCTCCGGGGAGACCTAGTAGTGACCTTCCAGTACCTGAAGGGGCCTACAAGAAGGCTGGAGAGGGACCGTTTACAAAGGCCTGTAGTGAAAGGTTGAGATGCAATGGTTTAAAACTAAAGAAGAGTAGATTTAGATTGGATGTTAGGAACAAGTTCCTTACCATGAGGGTGGTGGAACACTGGAACAGGTTGTCCAGTGTGGTAGTTGAAGCCCCATCCCTGGAGACATTCAAGGTCAGGCTCAACAAGGCTCTGAGCAACCTGCTCTAGTTGAGGATGTCCCTGCTCCCTGCAGGGGGGTTGGACTAGATGTGCTTTAGAGGTCCCTTCCAACCCAAACCAGTCTGTGATTCTGTCACTGAGTTAGATACTGTTGGTATATGATGGGGAAAGTAAGGCTGGTGGTTACTGTTGGCTCTTTCCTTCAATTCCTTTCTGAATTCAAAGTGCAGAGTCTGCAAGTAGCTGGACTTGCATCAGCTCAATCACTCAGGTCTTGTCTGGCTTAGGGAATGTTGCATCTCATTGCAGCCTGCAGGCAATCTGTTGGGAGCGTCATTGCCATATCCTGGAGCCATGTAAATCCAGAAGAGGAGGAAGTTCTTGTCTCCCGTGTGACTGGCACCCCTCATTTGTATTTATTTTAAAATCTTTTGGTTTTAGACACAAGCAATATCTGCATCAACTGGCAACAAGTGGGAAGGCAAAAAGTTTGGTGGCCCAGAGCTCTGTATGTGGTGTGTTCCTCCTGAGAGCAGACATTCACTGAGTTACCTTGAATGTGTTTTGGGTCAGATCTGTTGAATTCTAAATATTACTAATTGCTTTATCAGAAAAAATGATGGAATTCAGCTGAATTTGTGGATGTCTGCTCATTCAGTGGCAGGACAACTTGGGAGTTGTGTTTGATCCTGCTGCAAACCCACGGGTTCAGTGTGTTACTGCTATTCCATTGACTGAACGGTGCCGTAGATAACGACAGCGATTTCTGGGTTTGCATTGTTTCCTACGTGAACTGGTAGGATTTCTGATAATGTGGCTGGATTTGCTAATGCATGTTCTTCTTTTGCCATGAAAATGACTTTTCTTCCTTCCCACGTGGCACTACTAGCCAGACAATGTAGGCAGGAATTCATTTATCCCGTGACCTGTGCAGCTGAAGACAAAGGCAGATGCCGACTGAATGATAAAGACTTTCTTCCTTTGTGGCTAATACATCAAGATGCACTGTGTGTAGCAACCTTTGTGCCTCTTGTTCAGCTGTAAACATGACGGTATCACTGTACAACTATAGTCATGATATGCAAGTGGAGAAATGCCGTAGCTGCCTTGCTTACAACACGCCAGCTTCCTGGGAGGCTGTACATGGAGTGTCCCTTATGACGTATCTTTGCCATCTGTAAGGTAACGTGACTCTGGCTTTTAGGGTTTTGTCAACTAATAGCGTAGGAGATGCTGGAACTGGAAGCTAATATGGGGTTTGGGAAGTCTACCAACACATCCCTGGATTTGTTTGGAAGTGCCCTGGGAGGCACAGGAGTGTTTCCCAGCCTGCCTGTTCCATCTGCTTTTTTAGCTGGCAGCTCAGTCACACAGTCTGCAGGAGGATCTCTAAAACCTCCTGAGACAGCACTATCTGTTTGGGGCGCTCTGCTTCTCTGTCACGGCCTCTAGACTGGGATCTCCTGGGAGGTGACAGTGTGTAGGATGTCCTCTGCATCGCTGACATGGTGTGGGTGATGGGGCAGTGGCTGTAGATGGGCAGGATGTTATGGCTATTTCAAAGTCCCTGTGTGTCCAAATTGTTTGGTTTCTTCTTTTCCTAGTGAATCCTGCAGTGCCGTGAGCTCTTGCTTATGGTTTCCATTGTGCAGAAGAACCTGACTAATAGCACAGGCAGTTTGTATGAGCCTTGTAACTTCCATTTTTCTGTGTGTCTCTTGTAGTTACAGAGATGAGATATTAAAGAAATGTGGTTAGGAAGTGGTGCAGGGCTCTGGGAGAGCAAAAGTGCATTTACTTTTCTCCTGCCTGCAGTGCCCACAATATATTAAGTGCATAACAATATTTGATTTGTTTTTCTCAAACATAACCTGCCATTAGCAATAAAAGAAATCCGAGTCTAGAGCAGGTGACACGATATCCTTGGAGAACCAAGAACTGACCGTCTCCAGTCTAGTGCAGTCCATCACAGCAAGATCTACTGCCCAAGCTCAAAGTTTTCTACTGTGGTTTCTTTACCTCTCTTTCTGTACACAAGCCTGGTCCCAAAGTGCAGTGCTCAACTGGTACTCCAAGCAAGTTCTGAGAGAAAATAAACCTCAGGCAGACTGGATGCCTTCAGTCTAGGCCTAAGTGTGCCATGACCACAGTGAGGAGGAGCTGTTGGACTGTTCCTTCATCCCATGGGTGACAAGGATTTCAGCTGCCAGATCAGCCAGTCTCACAGGTGTTCTGACGCTGGATGCAGTGTGATGGTTACATGACATTGAAGTGGTTTTCTGTAACTCTGGAGAGATCTCCAAGACATCTCGGTTTGAATATTTATTATTGTTGAAGGACTCTTATGTAAATATTCCAAATGACAAAGAAATGTTCCGCCCATGGTTAGAAATACCTACTTTGGAGAGACTAGGAATGGAAAGGGATCCAAGCTTGATGTATGGGTACACAGTAAGGAAGGAGGTTGTGTTTTGGAATAAAACCACATTGTATAGGGTGCTCTTTCTGGGTGCAAAGAGCCTGTTTTAAGATGCTGACTGATTTGTGTATCCAAGTTTGTGGCTGTTTCTGGCTAAGAGGGGCACTGCCAACGTGGACTGGTTCTTTACTGAAACTGGTCGCCAATACGGGGTAAGCAGGACCAAAAGGCTCCCACTGAATGGAATGAGTTATATGAGTTCTTGAGAATTTCCCTCTCTGAACAGAGGAAATTTGGCTGTAGAAAAAACAATGTCTCTGCTGATCTCTGTGTTTCCAGCAGGGTGTAAAGCATGTTACTGCTCAGACAACCCTGGCTACAAGAAGGGTTTACTAGGCAGAGATAAGAGGACAGGCAGCCAAGCTGCCCATAATTTTTGCTAATTGTGTTGGGGGAAATCTGTCTATTTTCTTTCTCATTTTTAGATCAAATGCTCTGTTAAATCTAAATGAGATTGATGGCCTTGCTTCCTAAGGAAACAAAACTTACTACAGTATGCGTCTGCTTTCTCTGTAAGTTTTGAAACGATAGTTTGATGCCAAGTTTGACGGATACCTCAGGCAGATCTGAATTTGTACAAACCTTGTGAAAATAGGTGACCTTGCAGAGAAAAAAATATCCAAATTGCCATCCCCCAGAAGAGCTGCATTTTGGGGGCTCTGCAGCACACACACCTTCTCAACCATGAGCGAAAATGCTAGAAACAGATTTGTGAGAGAGACAGGCAGCAGGAAAACCACAGTGATGGAAAGGGCTTGGCATGACACTGAAACTACAGGATGTAAACCGTTCATTATTCTGCGAATGGGTTTTAATCAAAATAATGGGTTTTAGGTGTTTTCATAGAATCATAAAATGGCTTGAGTTGGAAGGCACCTTAAAGATCATCTAGTTCCGACCCCCCTGCCATGGGCAGGGACTCCTCCCACTAGATCAGGTTGCTCAAAGCCTCATCTGTATTGATTCTATATGTGCTCAAATCTTCATACCGAGAGTGTATGTCGTGCTGGCTCTTGCAGATGGGGGCTGCAAGAGGGGAAGGAACACAACACTGCAGAATCCTCGGTCAATTCACCCCTGAATGCAAACCACTACGTTAACAGGGCTTATTGGCCTTCCTGTTTCTGCATCTGTGCAATGGATTTGTAGTTTCAGTATAGTTCAAATGCTGTCACTTACCGATATGTATCTGTCCTGACCACACGTGGCACTGAGGTATTTTTTGCTCTCATTCTCACAAGAGTAGTTAACGTTGGTGTCTTGGACAATGTCGCTTCCTTATCCATCTGTTTTAATGTCCATTAATACCCTTCCACTTGCCCTAAAGATGTGGCATTAATGTTGATAGTGGGATATAGCTACACATTTACATCTTAATGGTAGGTAAAGAATTATTATGTTTTTTAAATCCAATGTTCTGAGGCCTCTTTAAACACAAAGAGCGACAATAGAACTCTAAGTTAAACAGGAGAGCAGGATCATGGTTTTTTTTCTTCTAAACCCCAATTGCCATGCATGTTAGTCTTTCCTTGAAACTTGCAATAAAGCCACGATATAGGTTATATACCTTGATTTTGTCTCTTAGTAAAACACCAGCCATTAGTTTTTGAAACACCTTAAGTGATGTTCAGATCGTTTTCAAAAAAAATCAAGTTGGGGAATAGAGAACTGGAAAAATATTAAACCTTTTGTCTCTGATATGAGCAAGTGGTTGGAAAACAAAGATATGAAGGTTTAAAATTGCTTCTGTCTCATTCTGACTGTGAATGCTTTTTGCATAAGTGTATTATTGAAAGCAAGAGATACAAATTATATAGAATCATACTGTACTTCTTCAGGCACAGTTGATACAAATTATATAGAATCATACTGTACTTCTTCAGGCACAGTTGATCTTCAGTAGCACAGACATAAAACCTTATTACCCAAAGACGACTATATTTCATTTTAAAAAATAGTTCTAATCTATGTAATGCTTTGCCGTGTTCTGGTTGTGCACCACGTCTTCTGCTCCAACTTGTTTAAACTGTGTGCACTCAACAGCGTTGTCATTTTGAGGTATTGTTTCTAGAGTAGCAGTATCTCAGGTGCTATCCAGTTATGAGCAGCAAACTTCCATCAAAGCACCATCAACTGCTGGTCTGACAGGCTGGGTCCCCTCCCTCTGTCTTCACGTAGTCTGCAGGGTCTCAGCTGACATCCTTTATTGACACATCAGCTACCTTAGGGTCCAGGGACCCCAGTTCCCCCCAGCAGTCTAGACCATGCCTGCTGACACAGTGTCAGAGATTTTTCTCAGATACTGTCAGTGCTCAATGTCCTTATTGGTACATCAGTGTGAGTGCAAGGGGTCTTGGCTGGAGGTTTCTGGTAGTTGCATGGCCAAGTCAATTTGTACAAGCTGCTGAGAGTCTATGGATGGAGGCAGAGGAGTCTTGTTTTTCCTACTTGACTGTCATTCCCCCTGTGTGTTGCTTTCTTGAATGATTTTTCCCTCAACAAAACACTCGGTGTACTCTCGCTTAGAACTTCTCTGTCTCCAAACTTCTAAACAGTGTTTGAATATGAAATATATAAACATGAACAGATACATCTCTCTCAGATGTTATATTAGTAGTTGGCCAGTCATGAGATTGACTCTATTAATATTCACATTCTCTTGTGGACTGTGTTTTGTTGCAGTATGTCGTGACACCAAGACGTCAGTCTACAGCTATAGCCCTGCAGATTTTGGTGAGCCATTTGCTGGGAGATGCAGGCAGCCCATTTCTCATTGGGATTGTAAGTGAATTCTCTTCTTACTGAGCTTTCCCTGGGGTAAAACCTTTAGAAACTGAAAGACAGACACAGAATTGTAGGCCCTTCCTGGTCCAAAATTCATTCAAATTGGTGGCCTTTGTACTGGAACACAGAGACATTTTTCTAAACATTTTTACATGGCTGCAACTTCTGGTCCTGTGGAGCTGCAGGTATGTAGAACATAATCCTATACCTCTAGGTGTGAGTAGTTTCATACGGTGTGTGGAAATTTATTTTGATTTTAAATTTTGCAAACTCATACATTTTTGAAGGCAGACATTTTTGCAGAGACAGTGTCATGGGTATTGTGCTTGGATTTCAGCACTTTTAGTTTCTGAGGATTTGCATGAAAACTAATCAAATACCATGAAACCTAAGAGTCTTAGTTCATATCTTGAAGGCCGAAATTTTGCCGTTAGTTAATGGTCTCTTAAAATTCAGAACAAGAGTGGCTGCAATGGGTGCCTTTTGATACAACTTGGTATTCAAAGCTCTAGTCTCAAATTACCTTAACCTTGGATTCCTATGCTGCTTGAGACCTGATTTCTCTGCCCTTCCTACATTTACTTGATTTTAGGTGCTTCTGGACAAAGCAGCTTAGTACGTTTCTCTCCTTGCAGTTCATTTGGTTTAGTTCCAGTGGATGATACCTGTCAGTGCTGCTCCCTTCCTTCATTATTTCTGATTTAAGACAGTAATTCTGCACACAGCAGCTAACCCATCACCCACCTTGATTTTTCGGCTTTACTGGACATGGGAGAGAGAGTGAGTCATTGTTGTTGCTGTTCTAAAGTTTTATTTATGTGGAAGTTTATTCTAAGAAGTACACCTCAGGAATATCTGTGCTTTCTTTGTCACATGTTAACAGGGTTAGGGTTAGACAGGGCCAGACAGAAACGCGTGGCTGAGCTGTGCCTGCAGGTGCAGCTGCTCTGGTTCAGCCAGACAGGAGATACCCCTTGTCCTCACCTGGCTGAAAACTGGAATCTCAGCTGTACAATGTGTCTGGCAGAGGAGACAGGCCTCTCTCCCAGCCTCCTCCTGCTGGCTCTCTTCTTTTGGAGAATGAAGAGACCACATTGCTCATCAGTGTGTATTAGGAAACTACTGTCCTGCACTGATTTGGCTCTGTGCATGAGGGGACGTAATGACATCCTCGAAAAGATATGCAAAAATAGGAGGTACCTTAGGACCTGACATATGTCTTGTGCATTCTCCTTTTGACGGTTCTCTTGATTATGTTCCCTGCCTGAAGTATTGCAATGTTTTTATCCCATACCCACTCTTCTTCACCATCTTGGAGGCACAGGCAGAACTGAGGCTTCCTGCTGGATGTGCTGCTGCACCCTGCTAGTAACTGTGTGCAGAATACTTCCTATGCAGTA
The DNA here is from genome assembly GCA_013389965.1 of Todus mexicanus. Taxonomy (NCBI): domain Eukaryota; kingdom Metazoa; phylum Chordata; class Aves; order Coraciiformes; family Todidae; genus Todus; species Todus mexicanus. The sequence continues at coordinate 36,719 of WEIS01017524.1, forward strand.
CCTTGCGCACAGTTGCCTTAAATAGCAGCTAATCAGAAAGTGTGAAGACAAAAAAAGCTCATCCAGATGAGATTAACCTCAGGTTACCTTGCAACTTGGCAAAGAACAGAGACAATAAATCCAGGAATAAAACCGTTTTATGTATGTCCAAGAGCAGACCAATGCAGTGAGCACAACATTGTCCTCTGCAACGCTTCTGTGAACCGATATATGAACACTGCTCATGTCTGCTGTGGATTAAACTCCAAATCTTCTGCATTCATGTCTTGCTATTGTTTACTAACCTACTTCAGCTAACCCTTGAGCTTAAAAACTGACTGGGGAGTCAGGGAATAGTCTTTTTCAGTGGCTGTTTTCCTTCCCTCTGTGCTCCAGAGATTTTCTTCCAAAGCATTTTAAAATGAAATGCATTAGATTTGTATTTTGGCCATTATGCTTGCTCTAGTCCCTAGGTGCTCTTTTAGAGCTGATCTTGCTCTTTTCTGCCTTAACTGTCATAAACAATCATACTAAACCCAGAAAAGGTTGAAGAGTCTCATATTTGTGTCTTTCAAGATACAAAGTTCATTCTAACCATCAAGAACAAAGGTGGAAACAAAAATGACTGCATTCAATATTTGTATTTTGTTTATGCTAAGAAGAGATTTTAAATTCCTGGGTTAAGTGTTGAATCTTCTTGGGTTTCTTGCAATCATATTTTCCTTCTGTCTACAAAAATAAGATTCCTGTGTATCATTTATAGCTTTTACATCCTTATCCTTCAACCAGTGGAAAAAGAGCTGCCTAGTATCTTCTTCTTCCCAGTTCCTCATAATGTCACTCCATGACTCCTCAAATGCCTTTTGGCTCAAAGGCAAACTCCACTCTTGTCTCAGATTAATTTTGAGCTCTTCCCTTTCTAATGAGTGCCTGTACTGATGCTAATCTCCTGTTTCTATCCATTTGATGCTGATTAGGGAAGTATGAAGTCATTGAATAATATCAAGAAGTGATAAAGATCATTGCCAAATGTCTGTCTGGTGCTAGCTCTCTGGCGATGGGCTGGAAAATGGTAACATGAGTTAATGTTTAGAAAAACATTATGAACATTGGTTGCAGTGTTTCCTACTCTTCTGACTAGAGGCACTGAAGGCGTAAAAGGACATGAGATTCCTTGACCAAGTGGAAGCTGGACAACAGTGAAGTACAGGTCTAGTGGGCACTGGCTTTGACAAACTTTGGTAGCAGGGTTTTTGTCTGTCTTGCCTTGCCTAGTTTTAGTCTTTTCAAGGACCACACTACAAAAGTGTGATCTGTTTAAGCCAAGAGAGGATGATGGTGTTATCATCCCAGATTAATGACAGCCTTGTTCTCTCCCTAGATCTCCAATGCTATCCAGGCCAAGAAAGCTGACTCGTTCCTGTGGAGTTTCTGGAGCATGCAGTACAGCTTTATCATCTGTGCTTTTGTTGGTGTCTTTGGAGGAGGTTTTTTCCTTCTGACATCCTTCTACATTGAGGAAGATCGGAAAGAAGCGGAGAGACTTTGAGGTTTCTATGCATCTTTATAACTTTTAAATCTCTATCTGATTGCTTTCTTATTTGTACACTAAGCCACGATACCAGCTCGGTAAAGTTAAAACACAAAGATCTGCGTTGTGTTAATACCACCTTGGTTTCTATAAAAAAATGAAGGCAAAGTCTCAGATTCAACCAACCTCCCAAATTGAGCAAACCCCTGCAGAACATGGAGTGCTATTAGTGACACCTTCAAAATGCTGCAGTATATGGAGGTAATAAAATAGCTTTAGTTTAATGCACCATTCCAGACTTCATGAAAGGTGTGGTTCATTTTCTACTCTGGTGTTTCTGAGCTCAGTAGAACCTGTTCTAGCTCTCTGTAATAATTCTCCATCTTCCCTGGAAGAAGCCCTATTCAAAGTGTGAGAGACTTAAAGAAAACCTGTTGAATTTGACAGAACACTGCCCTCAATCACCAGATTCTTACAACTTCCCTCTACTCTGACTTGGTTTTCTAGGTACCAGAAACGAACGCTGTCTTTCAAATGATGATGGTGAACGCTGGGGCAAGATTTGCAAAGAAGAAAAGAATGTCCTCCCCTTTTTCTTTCCTTTTTGCTTAATGAGATACAGCTAGGGAAAAGGCCAAATAACAATTCCTCCATATGGCAGAAAATCCTGCATACTGACTTTTTGGGATGCTTTTGACTGTGACTCAAAAATCGCTCCTGCATTGGCATATGGCAATCCCTCCCCCATCTGCAACACAGGCATGAATACTCCGTGGAGCTGGGGCGCTCCAGAAGGTAGCGTATAGAGCTGTCACAGGCACGACTGCCAACCTCAACAAGACAGTAGCATTTAAGGCAGCATGTCTCATGAAGCTTCTGAATTCACAGCAGGGTAAGAATTACCTGGAGTACAAAAAGTGTTTTCAGTTGTGTGAAATGACCAAGAGAATCAGCAACTGTCCAAGTCAGTGTCAGACTCAAGTGTGGAGGGTTGTGATCATTTTATATATAATATGTTAATGGCCTCCTAATCCTTGGAGGCTCTTCAGCATATCCCCAGGCCTTGGGTAAGTATTTCCTCTCAGGAGTGAACAGCAGTACCTGTAAAACCACTTAACTCTAACTATCCATATCATTATCATCTCTAAAGTGCGTAGGACTTTGGATGTGGTATCTATTGTCATAACATTGTGCCAGGTGACAACTAGGACGTGATCAGTGTAGCCAGCTGTCATTGTTTGATGTGGTGTAGTTCTCAGCAGCACCTTAAAGCCAAACCCCGAGGAAGATATTAGCACATGAATTGTGAAGTATTACAAATCCTGTCTGATTCTCCCAGTAAATCATACGGATCATAAAGTGCAATATTCCTGTAATGACTGTGAATATCTAATGTCATTATATATGGCATAATTCAGCAGCTGCAGGTTTCTGTTTCTCCCTCTCTCTCCCTCATTTTAAAAAAATCTGTTCTGAAACCTGACTTAAACTCAGGCAGTGAGATTTGGCCAGAGCTTGTGCCGTTATGGGAAATAATAGAGAATCTGGTTTGTGATAAGAGTGCAATAATTGTCTTTAAAATAAAAGTTGGTATTCTGAAAGACTGAGCAACCTTTTCGGGTTGTAAAAAGTAGCCAAAGCCATTATACCGCTGACTTTTGGAAAACTCATGCGGTGCCAGAGAACTCATGTTCAACATGGAGTTTTTACTATTGGATCTTACTATTACATTAGCTTGTGGAGGTGCTAAGTGCTTATCTAACCATTTTTCACACTATATTTCAAGCTACCTGGTAGCTAAGTTCAGGCTGAAACCTCTTGCTTATACTTGGCAGACCTACTAACATTTCTAACATTTGCCTTCCAGAAAGAGGGAGAATCATTCACTTTGCTCCAATACCCCATTGTAAGATGAATTTGGGAGGTTTAAAAACATTCTTCAAGGCCTTCTCAACTCACTGCACGCTTGAGGCTGGAATTGCAGGAGCCTCGGATGTACCTGGTACACTGCTGCTGTACCATGGGTGCTGTTCAACGATATCCACAGGGCTCTGCCAACAGCTACTTTGTTGAAAAGTTGAGTTCTGAGGTGAGCTGAAAGTCACCAGTGCAGTATATTCACAGCAGTACCTTCCCTATGTACCAGTTACTGTGACATCACTTTATGCCCAGAAACTGGTGGATGAGTGATGTGACAAGTGCACATCAGTGTTTGAGGCCATTAAGTTAATTGGGTGTTGGTTAATTCTATGGTACTTGCTGATGACAACAACACCAGATCCTTCCTTAGTGTTTTATCAGAATTTCTCAGAAGCTGCCTAGAAGCACACCACCAGAAAGATCTGCATTGTGCTCCAGGTCTCTTGTACTCAATCTATAGACATATATATTATGTGCAGCCTAAGTCTGAGATTGTGGGGGAATATTGGTGTTAGGTAATGATTTGGTTTTGGTAAAGAATTCATTTTATAAGGTGACCTGATATTATGAAAGCTGTTGAGCCTGGATTTACAGAGCTCTGAGGATCAATATAGAATCAGAAGACTCTACCCCTGTTTCTAAACTCTAAATTTTGCAATTGCTAAAGTCATTGATGGCTGCAGACCAGATGCCCCGAACATCACCTGGTTCCTTGAAACTCAGGAAGACAGGCCAAGATCTTTCATTTTTCCCATTATTCAGCTATGGTAGCATTGAAGCAGCTTGAGAGTACTTCTCTATTGGTATGTTCAAGATTTGCCCTATAAACAGATGATCTATTTATCACTTTTGTTAAGTCAGCATTAAATTATTCCTAAAAAAAANTACAGCTGAGGAGAAGTAAGAAAAAAGTGGAGGGCTTAAAGAAGATATTAAATTTGCTGCTCTATCTAGATTGGGAAGTGCTGCTGCTGGAGCTGCTGGTTATTGAGATATTTGTTCTGCAGCACTCGGGCTGCTTGGAATCTGTGTCTCTTGCATCAAATGAATAACAACTGAATGAGCTGACAAAACGTGTGTTTTCTGTAACTGTTTGTATATTCTCCCCCTGCCTTTAACATTTCTTCTTTGCTCTTTCCAACCAAAATAGTAACAGCTCCAAAAGGTGTGATTTTAAAAGTCCATTCAGGTAATGATTTTGATCTTTTCCTCCTCTTCCTTCACTCCCCAAAGCAGGGACAGGTAATTGGCACTGACCTTTAGTGCTGTTTCTGTGGAAATTTTTAAAAACAAATTATAGAACTCTGCGTGGCATAAAAATTCCCTTCACTGTCACGATTATTTCTAGTTTCTGCTAAGTACCTGTAAAGGTACCAAGTGGGCAGGATATGTTTAAGATACCACAGTGCCATGGTGTCTAACTGCTTCTTTTAATGGTCAAAGACAGTTCACAGAATCACAGAATGTTTGGGTTGGAAGGGACCTCGAAAGATGATCTAGTCCAACCCCTCTGGCAGAGCAGGATCGCCTAGAGCAGTTCACACAGGAACAGATCCTGATGGGTTTGGAATGTCTCCAGAGAAGGAGACTCCACAACCTCTCTGGGCAGCCTGGGCCAGGCTCTGGCACCCTCACCATGAAAAAGTTTTTCCTTACATGGAACCTCCTTTGCTCCGGGTTGCACCCGTTGCCCCTTGCCCAAACACTGGACATCACTGGGAAGAGCCTGGCTCCATCCTCCTGCCACTCGCCCTTTATAAAAATGTTAATGAGGTCACCCCTCAGCATCCTCTTCTCCAGGTTAAAGAGCTCCAGCTCCCTCAGCCTTCCCTCATAGGGTAGATGCTCCACTCCCTTAATAATCTCAGTGGCTCTGTATTTCATGCAACTTTTTCTCTCCCTCCCCTTCTCCTTCCCAAAGAAGTGGCCCTGTGTGCTACTCCTGAAAGGGGTTTTGCAGCACCTAAGAAACCTGTGCTGTGGCTGAAGGTGTGCAGATGGCAGCCCCCAGCTTTCCAGGCTGCAGATTTATATCATCTGTCTAGGCTGCTCTCTCCTAAGAAGATCTTGTGGTTTATTCCTCTTTGCCCTAATCACTTGTGCAGCTGAATTGTCTTTTGCAAAATGTTTTGCAGAACAGCTGTGATCCTTTATAATGCTACTGATGTAGCCAGGGGTGTTAAAAGGGTCATTTAGCTTAAAAATAAAAAATGCTCAGGGTTGCTGCTGTCATTCTGAGGGACTTGTGCTGAGACTGGGTCACTTATGACAGTACCAATCTCGAGAGCTGTTTTTTTACTAACTCATTCCTGCCTTCTGCTGAAGAAGACTTTAGCACCTTCCTAGGGGGCCTGTGGCAGTTCTCCTTCATCGAGAAACTGGCAGTTTTCCCTCTACTATTCTACTGCAGAATCATTGGCTGAATTCTCACTTGCGCATCTCCCCTGCGCTTGTCCTCCCTTGTACTCTCTCCCTTGGCTAGTGACTACAGATTCACCTAGTGCCTCTACCCTTGGGTATATACATCCTCTTTGTTAGAAGTAGAATAATTAACTGGTTCCTGTTTGGAAAGTAAGCTAAAAGAGGTGGACCCTGTCCACCTGACAATAGCATAACATGAGTGCGGAAAGGCCAGAGCAGCCACACTGACGCTGTAGCTGACATTAGTTTTCTCTTAGCAGTGAATCCATCATCTCTGCTTTTTTACCTTCTCCTCCTCACATCAAAATGCAAGTGCAGCGTCAGTTGAAAGAAATTCTGAAATAACTTAAGAAATTTCGAAATTCTCCATTGTCCCAAAATCTTTATGGCTAAAGTTTTTTCAGAGATTCTTCCGCTGTGTTGCAAACATTGTTCACTCTTCAAGTCTCCTTCGAGTACTGGGTTCTCCTGTCCTGCCTGGAGTACTGCTGGTTACTGCTGCCTGTGAGGGTGCCTGGACCTGGAGTGAAGTCACCTCTCTTGAGATAGCCACAAAAAAATGAGGAAAGAATGATGTCTGTGGGTCCCTGCCAAGCTGTGCTGGCATTCAAGTAGCTGTAACTGGCTGTATTCCATTACAAGAGAGCCACTGGGCTCATCTTAGTTCTATAATTATCTTCACTGTAATCCAATAAAGCCTTGGAAAGGTTCTTAGAAAGCTTATTGTTTATAAGGAAAACAAAGGTTGATATGAAAAGACTCTTAATCCTAAGGCTGTGTAGCTTCCCCAAGTTGTGCTGATCTCACTTTGTGTATTTTAATGTTTTCATACCCGTTTTGTTATTAGTATGTAAATTAACTATGGACCCTGCAGTAATAAAATGGCTGCGATTTTGAGAGATTAATGTAAATGCTGTCAAATCCCATTGTTGAAAGGTCCTTTGTGAATGTTCTGTAAAACGTAGACAGGTTTGGAACGTGACTGACTCCAAGCAGGCCCACCCCTGCCAGGGGAGCGAGAGCGGGGCTCCAGAAATGGCCACTGACTCCATAAAATCAGGATTCAATCCAAAAAGCAAATCTGACCTGTTCAGGACCGTGGTCCTGAGATCTGACTTTACCTGCTCATATACCGTGGTGAGTTTTTTCCTATGGTTAATATTTTTCTATATTATTACGAAAAATGCTTTTAAATGGAATTGAAAGGTAAATTCATGCATCCATGTATGCAGGTGTAATTGTCAGGATTTAATGTGTTGGGCAGTAGACTTGAAACTGATGTAATAAGAATGAAGGTGACTGTTGGTGAAAGTACTGACTTCAAGCGAGCTATTGAATTCCACCGTAATGTGCCCTAGGAAGTGGCCTGACTTCTTTCTTTCTTCATTCCTTTTTCCGAAGAGCCTGGCATCCCTCTGTTCCCAGGGAAGGCAAGCTGAGCAGCTGTGTGTTCAACACTCAAGAAAACCAGGCCATTTGCTTAAAGGCTTAATTAGGGGTTTAGGAGCCTAATCTTAGGCACCTCATTTTTGAAATCTTGGTTGTAGGCATTTTTTTTTCAGGAATGTCTCTATCCTGCTGAACGAAAATGTCACCTAAAGAAATGCTGGTCTGAGAGGACTTCTTAATCTTCTGTCTGGCAAATATTGCAGCTGTTGCCTTCTTCACAGCTTTTTGCTTTTGGAGTTTACATTTTCAGTGAATGAACTTGTTCTTTGTGTGTATTGACAGCCTGTGGCAGAGGAGATGTCACTGGAACTGGTATGTCAGAGCTGTGAGCAGACTGAGCTGTCGGAAAGGAGGACACAAAGTGAAAAATGATACATGAACTCATCCTGAGAATATTTCCTCTGTGAAATATAGGTTTCTTCAACCTATTGGGTACCTCTGTGGATTCATCCAGTAGAGGAATAAATTGTGTATCATGCTATAAAGGAACAGACTCTCCATCTCTGATCTGTAAGATCACTGCAGGAAGACAGCTTGTGGTATGATGTGAGAGGGATGCGGGTATGAGCAGAGGTGCAGAGAGGTGGCTGGTGAAGAACGCTGGTTAAACCACCCAGTTCTTTTCATATTAAACATATTAGTCTGGTCTTTGATTAGGAATGACCTTTGGAGATGGTTCACCTACAGGATGCTTGATGGCAGCTAGATAATGTTTATGCAATATCTTATTCTGAAAAATCATGTTCATGATCTGATTTGTACCACCGAAGCCTCTGCCAGCCAGCGGTGTCTCTTGGTCATCCTTCCAATGGATCTGGGTAACCGAGGATAGTTCAATGGCAATTGCACCCTAAGCTCCCAAGCAAGGGTATCGTTATACTTTGGCAGTTTGTGTGCCTGGAAGTCACAGAAGATAGAGCTGCTCGCCTGACCTGTAGGGTGAGGAGGCATAGCTCCTAAAGAGAAATTGCAGTTCTATGTTTAGAATTGTTTTAATTAGGCATCAGATATGTGTATCTCCAACCTATTAACCTGGTCACACTGTGTGGTCTGATCCTCCTCTAGCAGCATGTGATTAAATGTGATTCATCATCATCTCCGCTAAGTGCCTGCAAGTGGGAGAACGTCGGGAATGAAGAGCAGATGCAGTTATTTTCATACCAGCTGCTTTCTCCTGTAAATTTAGGTTGTATTGTTAAACACTGTCATGTTGTCTTAAGGGGTCTGTGTCTCCTGATTTAATGCGATGACTGATGTTCTTCGCTGCACTTTACCAGAAGCTCAAAGTGCTACTGGGAAGGGCAAGACAGAAACAACAGGACTGAACATGGACATCAGTGCCTTTGAATGAATTCAGTTACCTGTGTCAGGGGAAGAACATTTTCATGCTTACTGGGGTTGCCTGGACTAGCCAACTTTATTAAGCAACTTTTGTCCATTTTTAAGAGCAAGGTATGAGAGAAAAGGGGAAAGATGTACATTTGTTCATGTTTAACCAAAACAAAGCATAAACATAATCAGACGTTTAACCAAAAAAGAATAGTTTGTTTTAGTGAGGAGAGAGCTCTAGTAGGGAGCTTCTAACTGCCTAGAGAAGAGGTGTGGCCACAAGCCATTGGCTTTTTTGTGATTCCAACAATTCCAGAGCAGAGCTCTTTAAGTACAAGTAAGTACATTTACCTTCTTGGCATTGCAGACTCACCCAAGCCAAGCTGCCTACTTTAAGGTGTCTTGTTTTCTTCCTGATGTGAGAAATGTGATCCAAATGCCTCCTCCCTCTCTTGGCCTTTAGACTTTATTTCTAATGACCCTGAAAAGCCAGCAGTAAAACTCATTTCTTCTGAGGCAGTGTTCAAGAGAGGGGCTGTAATATCTGATTTCCAACCAGAACCTGCTTGTGTCAAACATGTACATGCTGAGGGCCATGGAGATTACCAGAGAGACGGTGTGAGCTGGTTGTATTTTCTTCCCTGTCAGGCTTTGCTCTGCCCTATCCTCTGCTAGCCAAAGGCTGTGGCAAGGGATAATGAGGGATAGGACAAGAGGTAACAGTTTTTAGCTGAAAGAGGGTAGATTTAGGTTAGATAATAGGAAGAAACTCTTTACTGTGAGGGTGGTGAGGCACCAATATGGTTTGCCCAGAGAAGTTGTGGATGCCCCCTCCCTGAAAGTGTTCAAGGCCGGGTTGGATGGGGCTTTGAACAACCTGCTCTAGTTGAAGAGGTCCCTGTCCATGGCAGGGGGCTTGGACTAGATGATCTTTAAGGTCCCTTCCAACCCAAACTATTGTATGAGTCTTTGATTCTATGATTCTATGATAATGTTATTCTTTATCTTCAGAATTCTTTCCAGTCTGAGATGCTTCAGTCTTCTGATGTTAACTGAGGAAAGATAAAGATGTTTGACAAGAGCACACAGGAGACAGGATCTCAGCCTACTGTAGGAATGTACCTTTGCTTTTTCTCTCTCCTAAGTCTTGGAGTCACGGCTATAGGAAATGCGTTGCAGTGGCCAGGGAGTGCTGAGAGCCCAAAATGAAGCTGTCATCCCTGTGAAGGTGAGACCTATCAGAAGACAAGGCTGGACAAGCACTGGCACTCAGCAAGGCCGTGAGTTAGATGGAGAGAGGGCTGGCAGGCGTGCGGAGCAAGCTGTGGAGCGGGAGGGCAAGAAGCAGCTGGCAGTATAGGAAGGAGTGAGCGGTAATGGGAATGAACAGGAGGAGCAGTAGGGAATGAGAAATGTCCTTGTTTGTGTACTGATAGCCAGCACCTCATTCAGCAACAGCAACATTAGGATTCCACAGCAATGTCCAAATAAATGTGATCCTTAAGGATTTAATTCTTTATTCGAACAGGATATATGTGTGTTTTCTCCTCTAGCTCACTGTTTTAATAGGATTACCTTTAGCATCCCCCCCCTGGGCTCTTTAATTCTTCATTCCAAATCTTCTATGTGAACTCGTCTCAGCAGATCCAATCAGGTATGTTTCATTGCTCAACAGCAGAGAGGAAATGAATTTTTCTGATGAGGGGAAAGCACAGTGAATAGCTTGATTCTCCTCCCCGGTACCATCTGCAGTCAGTTTTGTGCTGCAAATAAAGTCAATGTTTCCCTGGGTCAGAGGTGGCTAATTATTCATAGCACTTTCATTTCCAGCAGTAGAGGCATCATATCTCTGCCAATCATCGTTCTGTTTCGTGTTTGGTTTACTTTACTCTTAGGTTTGCAAGTCTAGCTGCTATCCAAACTTGTCCTGGTCTTTGTTGCTTTTTCTGGGCTAGTGCCAGTAGTTCTCTCAGCTTCTGAAGGGACCGACGAGAGGACTTTGGCATCAATATTGTGGTTTTCTCCCATCTTACGAGATCATGTCTGTTTAAAAAAGAATGAAATAATAAGGAGGGAAGAATAAAACACTTGTAACTAGCCAACCCCTCTCCCCCCCAACTGAGTAGTATTTCACTAAGATGGATCAGTGTCATCTGTGGGTTTGGGTTCTTTTATGGCAATAAAGCCCAGAAAAGTGTATTAGTGAAGGTGCAGCTGGGATTTGAACTTGGCTGTCTTAACCCTCAGGCTGGTGTGTTCCCTGCTGCTGTTCAGTGCCTCCCTCTGACGAGTATCCAGAGCTCACATTGTTGCAGCAACCACCGGTGGGTTTCCAGTGTCCAGGTTCTGCCCTTGGATTTACAGAAGTTCTCCTAACCTAGATTAGTAACTGGATGTTGCTGCCCATTCACTGCAGCAAATGGGCTGATGCCTTGGGAGGGTTGGAAACCCAAAGAAATGATGACCCAGCCTTGCATTTTCATGTAGCAGGAAGGTGCTCTTCACACAGATCTGTTTAGGGAGAGTTTAAGAGGGCTCCAAATTAAATGCTGATAATTAAAATGCTAATTAGAAGTGTTCCCAATGGTATTCACTGATAATATTGCCAGAGTAGGTGAGATTTCAATTATCTTGCTATTCCTTTTAGAACTAGAAAAATATCCTGCAACTAGTTAAGTACCTAAGCCATGGTTATTTCACAGCATTTAAGTGCTGACTTTCCTCCAGGTTTCTTCAGTTTCTCTTTTTCATCTTTAAGGAAAAAAAAAAAAGAAAAAGGAAAAGAAAACTTATTCTGACAATTCTGAGTGTACAAAGCAGCCAGCTGGGGAACCTGAAGCTGATCTGCCTCACAGGGGAGTGAGTCATCCACACAGATTACTTTGTGAGACCACCTCACCGTATTTGCTTGCTGCCTTTGCTCAGATTGGAGTTGGGGAGAAGACTGTTCCGAAAGGCTTTGAAATAACAGCCACCAGAGCAGGGGATGTGGGTCAGCAAAGGGCCAACAGACAGTGCAATCTTCAAAAGGATCAGACCTTCAGGGAGGGTCTTCAAGATCAGATCTTCACAGAGACCGAAGTAGAGCTTTCAAATGCTCAGTTCTTACAACCTAAACCAGCAGAAAACAGGTGAGCTTTCTCAGGAGGTTCACTGCAGTTTTCAGAGGCGGGAATTTAAACATGCTCAGTGCCATGAATTACAAGTAGGAAATGGCACACAAAGCCAGGACTGTAACAGAAAGAAAGCTGAAGATGGGAAAATTGGAGGAAAGCTGACAGGATTAGAGGCAGGGATCCACAAAAAGGAGACAAGGGGCTGCCAAATGTCTGATTAAAAGATGTGCTCTAGTTAGATACAATGCTACTGGCTTTCACACAGCAATTCCAGGACAGAGACTTGATGGCCTCTGTTTCTTGAGTGCTGTGATCTCTGTAATCAGAGAGGTGGATGTTTCACCAATTTTCTTTGAGTAGGTCCTGTATTGCGAAGGATGTGTAAGGGAATTGTTTCTAATATGGTATGTAAATTTAAATCTTAGAAAAGTGAATGTTCTGTAGGCAGGATGAATCCTGCTTTCAGCCTTCCTCTTCAAAGGTATCGTTATTTTCTGAATCAGCACCTTTTAATGGTATAGTGCGCAACAGGTGGTGATGGCAGCTAATGATGCTGTATAGAAAAAGCATTCAGGAAGGATTTGACAGATGAGGCAGGACTGGAAGAGTGGAAGAAAGCGAACATATGCTAAACCAGAGTGTCTGAAGCTAATGTGATGTAAAACGACTCAGGCTAATGAAGCTTTTCATGAACTCAATTTCTGCTATACTCTACCTAGAATACTGCATTGCTTCTTCCTTAGATCAAAGTAATTTGTATTCCTCTGATATGTAACAGTGAAGAATGTTACAATTGCTATCCAAACATTATTTTACCTCACACCTTGAAACAACCCTGGGCTGTGTTTGTCTTTTAAAAATAAATGACGTGTGTGGCACTCCTGTTTAAAATGGTGTGGTAAGTTTGGAGACAATTCAGGTCTGTTTATAAAATCAGGGCGTTGTTTGATAAGTGTCTGTTATTGGTTGCTTTGTAATTTTACGGGTACATAAAACATCGCAGGCTGGTACTTAACGTATATATACACGAAACACAGCACTAAGAAGACATTTGGACTAGAGCCAGGGGAATAGCTGTAGCAGTAGGATACATCTGGACCCCCGCAGGCAGGATAAGGCCAGTGACAGATTTGTGTGCATCACTCAGATACCAAAATTATTTAGAAGAGGTGATTCCTGAATGGTTGTGACCATTTGCTCTGAAGAGGGGACAAATCAGAGTGAAAGTGCTGCATTTATGCAGCGCCTGGTAGAAAATGATTCTCTAAAACTTTGCAGCTCTATCTCAATGAAGGTGACGTGTTTTACAGGCTTCACCCACCCTCCTGCATAGGAAAGAGCAAGGAATCATGAGAGGATGAAATCACAGCAGGCTGTGAACTTAAAATCAGAGGTGGTTTTTTTTCCTTGCACAGTTGGATTGTGGAACCCTGTTGACAAAAACTATCGTTAGACTTCTTGAGGCAAAGCAATTCCTACCACCACAATAAAACCCAAGGAGAAGACCACTGGATACCTTCCTATGTACCAGCTGTACTGAGAGTTAACTACGAAGAAACATTTCCAAGAGGTTTTGGTGGGCAACAAGAATGCAAACATCCATGAGATGATCAACAGTTACTTTGAAGTTTGTTAGGGAGCTGGTTTTTTAGAAGATTAGACAGTAGTTTTAAACCCTATACGATATTTCTTGTGTTTTTTCCTGAAGTAACCCAGGCTGGTTCCTGATGGAGGCAAGACAGCAGTTCTTCACTGGTCTGATCTGATCAAATTACTCTTGTGTCTCCCTTGATTGAAGATGCTGCCAAAATTTCAGTGAAAGTAAGATTTTTTTGTTAATATCTGCAAAAAATGCTGATACACAGCAGTGATGTACAGTTTGAGACCAACATTGAATTGGTTTATATTGTCATGGTCTGGTTGGACAAGGTGCAAGACCTTGCTTTAAATGAACCTGACACATGAGGAGGACAATACAGATTTAACTCCTGGAAACCTCATTGTACCATCCCCAGGAGCTACCTAAAGACATGCTGAGTTTTCCCAAATATTTTGTACTGTGCAGAGCAGTTTGGAAAATCTGGTTGCTTATTAACTAGTGGGGAGAGGAGGGAGGCAGAGGGAACTGAGTCTTGACTGTTGCTTCCAAACAGTTGGAGCTTGAGAGGAGCAAACTCGTACTTGAGTTTTACATGGTGCTCGGAAGGACCATCTGTCTTTCTGTGACAGCAGAAGGGACATAGGAACACAGCAAAGTGTCTATTGGCCAGACACAGCTCCCGCTTCAAAAAAATCTAATCTAATGACAATCAGCTTTACGAGTATTTTTGTAGAGCTTCAGTGGCAACAAGCCCATTTTCTGTATTAGAGGATAAAACGCACAATAAAGGCCACATGTGTTGATTACTTTTAAAAATAAATACAGTGACCTGAGGTAGGAAGGGAATTACTTTAGCAGAAAGACGAAATAAGAAGGAATATTCATTTCCATAGGTGGCTGGAGCGTGTCTTGGTCTGTCAGGACTAAACAGTCGTGCCTGCAGGGAGACTTGCCAAACCCAGCGAAGGATTTGCTGAGCACAATGGTTTAAAAAATAATAAGAGACTCGATCTGCTCTGTGGTGAAGACTTGTGCTGGTAAGAGGCAAAGGAAAACTGTATCCACCTGCTTTTAAAGAGATGACACTAAACCGTCTGTAAGGCAGTGAAATAGCTACACACTCCCAGCAAGCTATGGGTGGTGTTATTGTAACATCACCATGTCAGTCTGCCTGTCTGTCTCTCTCCAGGGTAGGAATTACTCACCTGTGTGATAAGGTCCTGGTTTAACTCCTGGCCTAGCACTGCTGGTGTGGCAACTCTAAATTCTCTATATTATAGAATCATTTGGGTTGGAAGGGACCTCTGAAGGTCATCTAGTCCAACCCCCAAGAGTCACTGAGAGACAAACTCGGGGGTAGCAGGGTGTTTATTACAGCACCTCTCCTTAAAACAGTCACCCAGAGCACTGCTGGACAACACCCTTAAAGATGTCATTTAATTATATTTCACTTCCAAAAAATTCCATGAAAACTAATAATGTTACATGATATTTGTAGAGCAGAAACCAGAAGAGGGATGTTCAAACTCCTGTTGCCAACATCTTCACCCTGACCGTTTCAGAATCCTGATCCCTTTGCCTTAATAGGGGGTAGCAGGAACGGGTATTCAGCATTGATGTCTTTGCAGGAACACTGCTGAAAACAGAAGCATAACTTTTAATACATACGTTACAAGTTTTACATACTATAAACTATGTTCTGGGCTATGTACTTTGCCCACATTTAGTGCATCAATCACTTGATGCACACAATCTTGTCAAATAGTAACTTTGCTAATGTTTTACAAAGGGTCATGGTGCTCAGGTGTCCTTACTTTCTGTTTTACAAATGCTCTCAGTGTTACAGGTGACTTCAATATGCTGATTACTCCTTTAATAGCAACCATGTGTTCTCATTTAAAATCAGACCACTGCAAGCTTGCTGCAGTCCTGTTCTGAGCATGGGAAGCCTTCTAAAAGCTCTTCATTATTTTAACCAGGCTTTTCAGTTATTTTCTGTTTGTATGTCTCCCTTAGCAGTAAATGTTTTATTGTAAATGATGGATGCTTTAATGCAGCTAATGCTGCTTTGTTTAGGAAGCGTTTTGGGGTTGTTACGCTGAGGATATCACTAACTGGAGTCTCCAGCAACAGGTATGTGTTGGCTAACTCGAGCCTGGGTTTAGTTATACCAAAAAACCCCTGAAGTATTAAGGCAGATTTCTGTATCTGTAAAGAAAGAGAAAGTCAAACAGCTTCAAGCACTCAGCCAGAGGAGGTGTGTGAGATAAAAGGGGTAAGATGCATTATGGAACAAAGAAGAGTCCTGGGAGGGAAGAAAAATAAAGCATCCTTCAGGAAATGTATCTCTAGCTACCAGAACGCTGCTGGCTGTAGAAGGGAATCTTGGTGAGGACGTTGGTAAGTTTTTGTTGGTTAACTATGCTTCAGAGGAGTTGTTGGCCTGTGACTCTCTCATCCTGAATGCTGAACCTGAAGATAAAATGTACGATGTCTGTCACATGTTAGGTGACCTTACTGGTGTTTATGCCAGAAGAACGCCCTGGTTCATGTGTAGCCTCCATACCCCCAGGAGCATTGCTGGTTTCTGTCTCTCATCAAACTGGACATTCTTTGTTGTTGCTCCCAGGGGTCTCAGAGGAGCTCTCTTTTAGACAGACGGCTTGGACTCAGGCGTTGCTGTTACTCTGTTGTGTTCCATTTCTGCCTTGTATATAAATAATACCTATTATGCATTAAATACATGGAGAGGGGAATTAACATGTACCCTGAATGGACACACCATCAGCTTGCCTTTTGTCAGCTAAAAGAGTAAAATCTGTGCAGAGCAATTTTGGTCAGCTACTTAATTTAACTGACAGCATCCCCATCTGCAAGCGGCCTGTCTGAATGTGCCTTGTCACCACCTTGGGTGTTGCAGAGCACCCAGTGCCTGCTGTGCTGACCTGTTGACCTGGGATGGGGGTCAAACCCCAGCCCCTGTGCC
Source organism: Todus mexicanus (assembly GCA_013389965.1). NCBI lineage: Eukaryota > Metazoa > Chordata > Aves > Coraciiformes > Todidae > Todus > Todus mexicanus. The sequence goes on from WEIS01017524.1 coordinate 53,050, forward strand.
AGGGCTGCCGGCTCTGCTGCTCAGATTGGCGCCTGGGCCTTCAGGGGTTAGCTGAGCTTCCAGAGCACACTGCTCTGGGCCAATTCCTGCTGCTGTCACACCTGGAGGTTTGCCTAAGTATTCCTGACAGACAAAGTTAAATGCTAATTAGAAAGCAGGTCCTAGTATCATAGAAGAAATTACAATATTGGTGCTGAACCAAGAGATCTAAAAGCGCGAGGAAGTGTGGTGAGAGAGGAACTGTCTGTGCATATTGTACCTGTGGTCTGCAGTGCGTCCTGTGCAAGACTTAGTCATGAAAACTATATTGGATCACTTCTTTGATGCCAGATTGTTTCCTATAAATCTTTTTTCCTTCAATGTCATGTCTGCTTATAGCTTTTAATTATCTTAGTTAAGTGGATCTGTAGCTTTAGTAAACAGCCTTGTGGATTTCAGCTTTTTTTTTCTTCTCCTGATACTCATCATTCTCATATTTCAATGTTGTCATACAACTCCTATGTGTTAGCCTAAATATTTCCGCATATACCTTTCAAACCCTTCCAGTTCTCCCTTGTTAACCAATCCCTCTAGTCTGGTTAATTATATTTACAGTTTGCCTGTTTAGTTTGCCGATGCTGCTATAGAACTGTCAGAGTTTTTGGTGGCAAGCTTCCTTGGACTGCAGCTATCAAAACAGCCTGCCAGATTCCCATCTGCTGGGGAGCTTTCCTGTCACGTGCGGATCACTGTCAATAGGCTGTGTTCAAGAATTAGGCTCTTGCCTGAAATCCTTGTTTGGCTGACAAGCCCATTTGCTGTAACATCTTGTTTAACTTGTGCCATGACATTATCTAAATGAGGATACATCGCACTTCTGAAAGGCAAGCGTTGCGTGCTGCGGGTGGTACAGCCTTTGTTTGATGCTGTTTCCTCCCCAAAGAGCTTTTCTAATCATTGAGGACTGGTTGGGGTGGTTTGGGAACCTCTTCTCATGGACAAAACTTTTTTTTTCTTATGTGATTTACTAAGGGCTTGTTCTCAGCATATTTTTATTACAAAACACACACATCAAAGTGTTTTCACTGGTGAGTGACAGCAAGGTGCTTGAAGGTCAGGTAATGAACTAGATAATGTAAACTAGGACATTTCCCAGCTCCCACAGTTCTGGGTCCCCTGTGCAACTGGGCAGAAAGGCTGGAGAAGCAGTCCAAGCAGCTCGTGTGCTTCTGTGCCATGGAGCACAGGGAGGTGGCTGGTGTGTGTGCTGTGTTCTGCTGGTTGCTCCTGGCGGAGCAGGTTAAAGAGAATAAGATGGAAGAGCAGTGGCATGACAGCTACCTGAGTTTTCTGTGTGCCTCCCTATGGGAGCTATTGCTGTAACACTCTTTAATAATGAATAATAATAGATAATAGACGATTATAGGGGTTTTTTCTACTTCATCTTGAAGAAGGACTCAGAGTCAGCTTCTCCACAGTAATTCCCCTGTGCCAACTGGTGAACTCTGCTCCCTAGGTCCTGGCAGTTTAACAACAGGAGGGAAGATGCTGCTGCTGCCTGGGGAAATGTGCTGGAATCCAGGATTCCTGGGGTTTGCTTTATTATTTTTTTTTTTACAACAAGCTGCCAAGTTTATTGTGTTTTCCTCACCTACTGGAGAAAGATTAATGTTTTCCTTTTCAGAGGTGTTACACTTGCCTAGAGGTCTGATAGAATGCTATCGTAGAAAGGACTTCAGCTATGGAGTCTCTTACGGTTTATGTAAGGCAGGTCCTCGCCAGATAGAATTACTAGAGCCAGATTTCCATTTTTGGTTCATTCTAATTGAGCATTCTACTCACTGTTTAGCATATTGAACAGGAGAATCGTTTTGTGCCGATCAGGAGGCCGCAGCTCTATTGTGAGAACTCGTTGCCTCTCCGCTGCCATCTCTAATTTCCGTGTAAACTGACTGGTTGCAACAAACCCCAGCTTCTAAAATTTGTCAGGTAAAGGCTGAAAAGTGAGTGTTAACAGTGTGTAGATTAAAAAACCCCCACCAAATCCACTAGACTGAACCCCCCTGTGATTACCAGGCAGCAAATACAGGTAGTAGAGCTGTTTCCCTGGCAGGCAGGCGAGGTAAAGCCACTAGGCTCTGCCACAAATTTTGTCACAACACTGATGCTCACCCCGTTTGTGTTTCCAGCAATAATCCCTGCAGTGAATGCCATCAGGGTGAATGGAAAGATTCCCTTGGGCAATCACAGAGCTTTTGCAACTTCTGAGTCTCTAATTGTGCGTTGCTGAGGTGGGTCGCTAGTTGTCCAAGTGGATAACACTGGTGTGTTTCTGTAGCAGATAAAGGTGCCTGAGGCAGGTGCAGGTGGGACCATTCCCTAGTCAGGTTTCTAATTGCTTTGCCCTGGATCCAGCTTAATTTTAATCTCTATCAGAGTGCCATAAATTAAGTATTGGAGATTTGACAACTCCCTACTGGTCACATTTGCACTAGTTTCAAAAACAGGGCAGAACAAGTGTCCTTCTATTCAGCTGATAGCTCTTGACATGAGCTAGGCAGCCTTACCTGACTGAAGACTGCAGTGGCATGTTAATTCGGATTGGGGTGAAGGGTGCTGGTAACTATCTTGCTAAGTTCACACCATGCACAACATCTGATTGAGCTGTCGGTGCACACGCTGCTTCTAGCTCACTGGGATTTTCTTTGAACTCCATAAACCATTTGAAGCAAGCAGTGTGAGACCAGCACTGAGCAGTGTCAGATGAGGCTGGGTGTGCTCTAACCACTGCACATGTGAAGAGCTGAGGCCGCGGTCAGTGCTCTCCAGGGCGTGGTGTTTGTTCAACTTTCTCTATGACTTGCCCAAAATTCACCACTCCCTCCAAACCTCTGGTTGGTGAAGGGAGCTGGAATGTGTTGTAGTGATCTTCAGCACACAGGAAGATAACTGATGGCCTGTCTTGGTGAAGTATAAGCTGTTTTGAGGAGCAGAGAAGTAGCTCTATGCTGTGTGTAGCAGTGCACCCAGCACCTGGCACTGAAGGATATCCAACCCCAGCTGGTGCCTCAGGATGCTGCTGGTGAAAGGGTCACAGCAGTGAATTAAAAACTGGAACTGTCGCTTCTGCCGTCTTCGCCTAATGATAGACTGATCTCTCAACAGAGAAAATAAAAATTAAATTTGCATTTCAGATGTTAGTTAAAAAGTGAAGAGACTATTGCGTGTCGTGCATAAGCTTTTGTTGGCAAACAGTGCAAATGAGAATTGGATTAATCTCTTGATTTAACTTTATAATCGTACAATCGCTGGCAGATTGCAGTGCAGCTTCCTCCTCCTTTAATTGACTTGTTCTCTCTGCAGCAGCTTCTCCCGGCACAGTAAGTCAGTAGCGCTGCTGCAGGACTGAACCAATTGCAATGCTTCGTTAAATAAAGGTTTTGCTCATCAGGGAAATGAGATCAAGTGAAAGAGAACTGATTTCTACCCTGAGTTCTTGCGTTATACCTGTTACTGCTTACTGACAAAACATTGGATGCTGCTCCATGAGGCTCCTTCTGAAGCAGTCCAAACAATTCCATTATCTGACATCAGCTTTAAATGTTGTTTCCTGGAGAGCATCTGAGTAATTTTTTAGGAAAAAACCCAATCAAACAAAACTAGATTTCAGAAATCTTCAGCGATATTGAAAAGCTCTGCTCAGGAAGGGGCAGTCTGATAGTCTAGAGCACAGCTCAGCACATCGTTCTTGTGGGTTTGTCTTTTGGATTTAACTAAAACTTTAAGTTTCTGAGATTAGCTCCTGGGTGAAAGCACGAGTGAAAAACAAAGTGGATCTAGAGTCAAACCTGTGCTCAAGGAGAGAAACAGCAGGAGGTTGAATGAGGTTTTCCTGTCTAGTACCCTTAGCTAATAGCCAAGTGGCTACTTTGGGTTGAGGCTGCTTCACTGGTATTGAAAACCCTTCATTTTATTTCAGGTCAGGATGGGAGCGAGCATCCAAATCTTGACTCTTGCAAAGCTGAGTTCCTAAGTAGTGAATGTTGCTGGGTCCTTGCTTAGAGGCAAATGCTACTGGCTGCTGGAGTGACCTTATTTTCTAAGCAGAATAAAAAGAGCTAAAACCAGATGGTCAGATCCCTCGTGTGCGTGTAGAACCATCCACCCAAGATTTAATGCATTGCCCCCTGCACCACCAGAAGGAGGTATCTAAATAGCTAAGGAGAGTCCTCCTCCTTTGTGGAATGTCCGTGCTGTGCCTGTACCTGCGCCTCTATACTAGTCAAGAAGAAATTCATACCTGTCTGATACAGCATTTATTGCATCATGACTTTACTGTACCTCCACTTCATGCTGATTGATGGACAAGTGCCTGTTCTGGCACACTCAAGTCATTATTAATACAGCTTATAATAATAATAACAACAATTTAGGAGAGAGAGCACTCTTCAAAATATGTCCACCTCTCTGATTGTGGTTTGGAGAAAAAAACCCCATCTTTTTCCAGGGCTGGATTATCTAATAACTGTCTACTGAGGGTTTGCTTCTCTTAAGCACCAGGAGTTCAGTATTTTGTAGGCCTGATATATTTTGCTGTTGACAAGCTTTCAAATACTTACTCCCTGTGTTTTCACAGGAAGGTGCAGGAGTTACGTTATCAGGAGCATAGCAGTTGCATTTGGCATCAGTGTTATGAAGATGTCTTTACCCTAAATATGTGCCAGGTACTTAATACTCTGTATTGAGCTCTCTGGAAAATGACCTTTAACGGGTCTCTAACAGCAAACCCTCTGTGATGGGTTTGGAGGGGGGATATATTTTTGCCTATTACCCTTGGAAAAATTGAGACCTTTGGAAGTATTAACAATCTAGAGTTGTTGTTAATTTGTCCTACTACCAGTGATGGACTTTTGTTTCCCAGAAGAGCTGGGTTAAGTATCCCTTCATCTTGCACATAGCATTTGCTTTGATCTGTAGGACTTCCAGCGTGCTGAAACATCCAGACACCCCTAAGCTTTCCTCCTGTTATTGTTAAACTTCTGCCTTCTTATCAATCTGTGTTCATGAGCCTCAGGGGTTTGCATAAGACTCTGATACCAAACATCAGGACACTTCTTCAGCCAAGCTCCTCTCTTTGGATGCTTCTTGCTCCCCAGCAGATGGTACTTGTTGGCCTGCACTGTTGGACTTAGGCCTTTACCAAGCTCTTGTGCTCACTGTGTGCAGGTTGCTTTCAGGGAGTGAGACAGTTCTGTCCTGAAGGGAACAGGATAAAATATAAATGAAGCAGACAGCACAGCGGGAAGCGGGCTGGAAGCTCAAGATGTACCAGAGTGCTTTGGAGGGCTGCCTGCTGACTAATGAATAGCCAATCTAGTCATAGGAGGGAGAGCAGCTCTCCCCTTCTCGCAGCACCCGCTATTTACATCTGCTCCAAACACATCTAAAGAACAAAGTTAGATGGAAATACCTCCTGTTCACTCCTGACGTGTGCTTATCTGAGCCTGCCTCTGATCCCTTCTCTGTGGGAAAGGTTGCAGGACCAGGATTGCACAGCAGTGATATAAACTCTCATTGTATCGTGCTGTCAGCCAGCGCACAAACCCAGGCTGTGTTGTGTCCTCCGTCGTACATCTTGCCTTGCAAATTGGGGGCAAGATGTGGCCTGGTACAAGTCAAATACACGCTCACCTGTAGTGAATACAGGGACTGCCTAAAGTGTTTAACAACTGAGAATAGGAAGTTTAGTTCTTTATTTGTCATTAATAATGGCTGAAGGTTTTGGGGTGGTGGGGGGGAAGGCTGTGGGTGGCACGGGCTGTTCTGGCAATCGGATGATGTGTTGCCCCATTCAGGACACAGTGTTAGCATCAGTCTGGATTGCTAGACAAACATGTGCCTCTGCAAAGCTAATGAAATAAAGCTGCTTTTGTTATGGAAGAGAGAAGCAACTACCTTGAGAGTGCAAATCTTTCTAGTACGTGCCAGTGTTAAACCACTGGCAGCAGCTGGCACACTTAGTCAGCAGCTCTGGTGGAGTCCAGAGATTGAGAAGGTCATGGAAACTTCAGGGAAGTCTTACTTATCTTGTCAGGTGTCCTCCCAAAACTAGTCCTGCTTTTGCCTGCACTGCATTTCCAGTATGGATCAGCAAAATGGTTGGTATCCTCTGGCTTTGCAGGAGACATGATTCAATCATTTCAGAGTCTCCCAGGGAGCTCTCACACAAGTCTCTTTCCTTCTGCCCAGGAAGATGAGTATCTTCCTACAGCTCAGGGGGAACTTGATTCTGGAGCAGCTCCGAGTGATGCTGAGAGGAAAGCTGTGGATTGTGCGTCAGCAGCGCACAGTTGAGTGAACGTGATGCTCCAGGAGGCCCAGGAACTTGGTGATTCACTCCCCTGAGTAGTCATCTGCTGGGTCAATGCCTCAGTGCAGAGCCGCTCTGAGTTACAGAAGAGCAGCCCAACAAAGCAATCTTGCTGCTGTCTTGTCAAAGTCCATTTCTTGGAGAAAAAAAATTTACCAGACCCTTGAGAGAGTGTCTTCTCTCCTCGTCCACAGAAATCATGCTCTTCCTCATTAGTGAGGTGTTCACAGCTGACACTGGTGTGAAGAAACTCCCTTTGTCTGCTATACAATAGTTCTTGTTTCATCTCCACTGCAGTGATCAGACAGAGCTCTTCTGTTTCTTCATTGCTGCTTACCAACTTAATTATATCCAGATAAAGACTGTGCTGGAAGAACAGTTGGGGTGTGGGGGTGTGTGTGTGTGAAACTACACAGTAAAGACACAATTAGATGCGTTCAAACATGGGGAGCTTCAGGCATTCTCTGTCACTGCTCTTACGCACAGGCTTCTCAATCCTGTTGTGCTGAACAGAAGATTTAAGACGGACCCAACCAGGAATAGCAAGTGGCTCCTGGGACATTGTGCTGATACTGGGTACTCCCTGCTAGCTTAAAATGTCCTCAGCCGTGATTACTAAGGATGTGTCCATACTACACTGTGCCTTAACCCCACGGGACAGTCGCAGTAAGGAACAGCAGTGCTGTGCTCAGCACCTGGTGCCTCAGCAGCTCTGCTGTCTGCCAAATTCACTGAGGAAGGGGGGAAGCAGTTTGCAAACAATTTTAACTAAAAATGTTAAAAGGAAAAGGGGCAGCACTTTAAAGAGACCAAAGCATTTTGGTTTGAGACGTCCAGTTGGAAAAGTGACTTTCAGTTAGGAAATGTAAAGTTTGAAATTGAAAAAAATCAATCTTAATCTTTTGAAGACTTACATGTTACAAAGGTAAAGTAAAACACTTCATTTGGCTTTGGAAGATGCTCTTTGGTCAAAAGCCACGGGTTTTTTCTGTGCCCCTGGAAAAACTTGTCTGCTTGGTTACACCAAAGCAAATCTGTCTCTCCACCTCCCCTTCTAGAATCTCTCTCCCCTACTCCCTGAATTTGTATGGATGTGCGATTCTGATACTGAAGTAAAATAGAGATCCTTTATTTGCTCACCTCCGACTTCATAGGACCTGAAGAAGTTAATCAGTCTCTGTCATCATGCTGATAGGTGGATACTGGCAGAGCAGGGTGTGAAGCGGCATTTCACAGATGCTTTGCCAAGCCCGTGTGTCTACCTGGTCCCATCTTCCTTTTGGAAAACCACCAAGTGAGTTCTGCCTAAAGACCGTGGCAGTCAAAACAACCCTACTTCCCTCTGCAGCTTTCCTTTGCTTTTTTCTGACGGTGTGGAGGGACAATTGCAGCTGAAATACTTTCCCTTTCATTTACTGTTGCATAATTTGAGGATCCTATTGCCTTTCTGAATATTGCTGCCTCATGGACACATCCGTGGTGGAATTACAGGGCTTGTTATTTAGTAAGATCTTGGCAATCCTGCACTGTTAATTTTTCTACCTTAAGGTAGTTTTACTATTCATTCTTTACCTGGATCGCTGCCATTGTTTGGGTGGATTTGCTTTTCTCCTATAATTTCTGTGCATATTCAGAGGAGGAAGTGCTGTCAAAGGAGTTGGGCTATGATATGAACCCTGCAACATTTATTTTACAGATTGCTGTGTTTGGAAGGTGCTATCGTGCTAAATTAAAATAAAACTGCTGCAGTTCTGGGAAATGAATGTCGAGTGCTCAGCCCAGATTCCAGAGAGTCTCCATGGCCTTGTCTAGACTGACTCAAAGCGGCAATGTCTGTGCTAGATTGCTGAAATGCATTAGCACAGGCAGAACATACTTTAATGTGTGTGTTAAAATGCACTTTCTTTTCCTATGCTAATGTCAATAGTCTCCCTGCCACACCATACGCTCCTGGTCTAGACAAGCTAATGTCCATAGATTTATGTGCCAGACGCAGTGGGTGAACTGTGAAAGGCTGGTGCGTGTGTGTGTGTGTGCTCCTTCACCTCAAAAAAGGAGAATTTTGATTTTCTAAGTGCAGAAATCTTTGAGGAGGCAAAGCCTTGGTAACCTTGACTTCAGAGCTAGCACCAGTGAGTGGAGGAGTGGGGGCTTATCTTTGCCTTCAGCTGGTCACATTGAGCTCTGATCAGCCTCTCCCTCTTCTCTGATACAAATTGACACAAATATAAAAGCACCTCTTTGCTCTGAAGCTGATGCTAAGGAATAGTCTCCACTAATTGTCTAGACTGTCCTAACAGACGTATTTAAAGCCCATTAGCTAAAATGACTTAATGACAATGTTAAGCAAGTGAAGCGGGCAGAATGATTTGTGTTCTGTGGCTGGAGCTGGAGAAGGCTGGAGCACTTTCTGCCACTGGGGAATCTCAAAGCTCTGCTTCTGTGTTTGAACGGTGTCCTCGTCTGAGCTAGAACAGAACCAATTCTGTTCAGGGATTTTACTGTCCAGCTTGGTCTCTTCTAACTGCACTTTCTGAAGTTAATGGCAGATTTTTCTCAAACAGTTTCTGGCAGTGATAGAGCTCAGTGTTTAGAGTTACTACAAGGACTGGGGTGCAGAAAGGCTCTTGTTTTTACTTGCTGCTATGCAGACCAAGCTCACTGCTAGATCTTGTGCACCGCAAGATCGGGGGTGCAGATTGTAAAAGGCCTCACCTGTGAGGAGCAGACAGGACAGGAGACCCCAAGCTGACCAATAATATAAAGCTGAGGGATCGCAAGGGTCAGGCCCCTTTTTCAAAGGCTAGTGTCCAAGGAGGACATTCTGCCTTTAGTCCTGATCTGTGTATTCCTGAATCCACCTCCTAAATCCAGTTCCCATCTGCTGCTGAGTCCAGTCTGGGACTTCCCCAGTGCCTGCTCCACAGCAGCGGTGGTGATGGTGACAGAATTACCACCCAGGGGGTTGGGTGTGATATTAGATTTTATATGTTTCATTTTATTATTACTCTTTTAATTCAAGCTCTTTAGTTTTCTTTTCCAATCTGCAAGTGTCTCTCCCTTATTTCTTCCCATTTGGGAAAGGACAGGGGTTAATAAAGAGTGTCTGTCACTTGCTTAGTGGCCAGCCCAACCCGAAACCTTGACAAATGGCCAGCAGCTCTGTGCAGAGACTAAAGCAGTCTGGCAGCTGGACTTCACCCAAATCTTGGAGAAATCAAAGGATACAGATTCAGTGTGCATGTAGCTTTTGCTTCTGAGCATCAGCTAATCAAGTAAATAGCTTTGTTCATTCCCTACCATTGCAGGTTGTTAGGTCAACTGTCATTTTACGGCTTTAATGGCCTGTGAGCTTGCTTAATATGTCAGAATTGGTGGAACAGACTGTGTTTAAAATTCAAATAATCCATTTTCATGTGAAATCTGTGTGGGATTTGAGCAGTGTCCAAATTAATGCATGGCACATTTGAATACTGACTAATTAGACTTAACAAATCAATAAGAATTGGGCACTGGTGAGAACTAAACCTTTTAAAGAAACAGAACAGCAGTTCATCTAAAAGAAAAAAAAACCCCAAAGCCCTGACACTTTCAGCAGTGTTTTCCATTCACAGAGAATTTGAAATGCTGATTAAAAATGCAGTGACCTCTGGAATAAACCCTGGCTGGGATATGCAGAGCAGCGAGTTAAAGTCTGAGTGAGACAACAACAGAATTAAAGTCCTGACTGATAAAGCACAAAGCTTAGGTCCATCACTGCTGAAGGATTTGTTTTCCAGACTGTAGCAAGAGAAATTAAGTAATTACTTGAATGACAGAGAGACTCTTCTATTGCTGCTTTAAAGGGACCTTATGCATCCTTCCAGGGCACAGGGAATATTTGGTTCCATGCTATATGAGGTTGTTTTAAACACCTAAAAGATGTGGTCCAAGGAGTTCCTGCTGTGGTTTTGCAGTGGTTTTTTTGCAAGGCTTAAATGCTCTTCTGATCCTGAAGTGTCCTGGGACCCAGGGTAAAGTCTCACAGAGGCAAGCCAATGGAAAAAGACTTCAGTGAAGTTTCATTTTCTGATATTAAATGATGTGGGTTTTAGAGCTGCTGTCAGAAATGTCTTATACCCTGGGTAGAATGTGTCTGAGACTGATTTTACTCGAGCTTTCTTACCAGCAGCCCATAGGAGGGGTTCTCTTTGGAATTGTACTACTCCAAATCATGAACAGGAGGTTCTCTATCTGGGTATCCTCCGTGTTTCCAGGTGAAATGTTTCAGTGGTTTTCTTGCCATGTCCCACGTGTCTACCATTTGAGCAAGAGGAGGGGACCCTAATTGTACCAGGGGCCAGGGAACTGGGTGTGTGTCACCAAGACACGGGTCTTGTTATTCCCTAAGCACTTCATCTTTGCCCCTCTAGAGCTACTGTTTTTCCTTAGTACCTGTTAACTCTTTTGCCCCCCTGCTTTCTCTAGGTAAGTTGGATGACGTAATGAAGCATTTTATTTCACACCAAAGTAGGTGGCATTTCAGCTTTGGTGTGGTCACGTTAGCTGTCCACATGCATCGGAGGGGCCCTTTTCTGCCAGACCATAACACAGCAGGATTTCAAACGAGAGCTCCCTAGGTTTTCTTGGAGCTGAAGCCTTTCGAATGGAAGGCACACTAAGAAGACATGAAATTTCAATTAGATTTCTGTTCTTGTCTGTTTCCCAGGAGGCTCCACATAATATACTACCCATCTGAACTGTAACTATGAAGTCAGTAATTGCCTTTAAGGGGTCCACACATTTAAGCAGCACTTGGAGTATTTTCATAAATACAACCACATTATAAACCAGAGTTCTTTTAGCAACTAGTCTGGTTACCAGCGTGCGAGGCGTTGCTCCTCTGCTCAACTAACGATGCTCATCTCAGATGTGCTTTCATTTGCTCTTAATATAAATGAGCCTATCTCAAGAGGATAATTATGTAGCTTTTGCTTGCCCCCTTGTACAAAACTCAAAATTGGAGCAGGGACTGCAGTGAGTTTTGGAGCACAGACTTGGAAAAGAAATGTCTCTATTGTATTTAACTTTATATACCTGGCACTACAGATGAGAGGCTGTGTGATGTGAAAATCAGAGTTTTCCGTTTTGCCTTGGGTAAATTTGTCTCATAAGTGCATGTCAATTACTTTTTGGGACCCCAGAAGGCTTAATGAAAATAAGATACTTTAGCATTAGACAGGGCAAAATAGCTGGAGCATGAAAAATGTGGCTTTACAAATTCAAATTATGTAAGAGAAGCAGGACAGATAAGTCAAGGTCAGGAAGATGCAGTGGAGGAATTTCATCCATTATGTATGTAAATAGCTTGTAATGGGTTTGTTTGTAATGGTTTGTATGCAAATCAAAATGTAATAGGAACAGTAAAAACTTTTTCGTTTATAGAACTTGGCTTTAGAAATAGAGACACCAGGAAAAAAATCCGCACCGAAGCAGGTGCAATAATTCAGCATCCCTAAGCTTGTGTCTCTCCACATATTCACCGTGGTATGGCGGGGAGCCCTGGAGGACCTTTCTGTGACCCCTGTGACAGTCACACACACACTTACCGCAGTTTCCACTCATGCCATTAGTTGCTTTGAAGTTGCAGCTTCCCATGGAGGATGCCCTCGTCACTGATGGCTGGACATTGATTTTGAGAGAACAAACACCATGTGCTATTGACTGGTGTCCCTGGCCCTGTGGGGTGTCTCTCATCTGACAAAGACAGGACATGTCTGCACACAATTTCCAGGCTTTCTTTTTATAGAGAGACATTCAGTCCCCACTTCTCCTCATACCATGAAGTCAAGGGATGACTCCTTTGCAGTGATGCACTTTGATTATGTGCACCCCGTCTAGTGAGAACCTGAATTTTACTCAGTCTGCTTTGTCCTGATGGGTTGTTTGGGGTTTTTTCCATAGCTGCAACCACAAAAATGTGGATGTTATACAGTAGAAAGATTTGTTTTCCAAGTGATCCTGGATCACTGTTCGTGTGATAAGGTATTGCAATGTTTTTTCTCCAGAAATGGAGGAAGAATGTGTATGTTTTCCTGCCATCTCCAGGTCAAATCCTAGAACTAAATGCACGAATTAACTGGCAGTTGGTTGATATTTCTGGTTGTGACTGTAAAACTGCTCAAATATATGGCTCTGAGTAAGAGAACAATAAAAGTGCTCAGCTTTTCACACATGCTCAGTGTAGGTTGCCACTTTCAACCTTGCGTGACTAAAGCCAGGCACTTAGAGGTGGGCTTTATGGGGCTACTGGGTTCCTACTGGTCTGCGATCAGTGAGAGGTGAACAAAATGATCTAATATAAGTGTGTAAGTCCTATCATCCTTTTCTAGACGGACATAGTCCAGTTCTTAGGTAAGAAAAACCTGACAAAAGGGATAGACCCCATCACCTCTAACCTGAGAGAAGTATCCAGGCTCCCTCCCATCATGTCCTGCAGCAATCGAGGAATTATTGCACAGTACTGGAGAGTGGGAAAGCAGTGCTGACGATTATTCACCAAATTTTGGTGGGGAGTCTTACCGGTTTGGGGTGTTTGGGTGTTGTGGGGTTTTTAGCCTTATAGCTTAGACATGAGCAGAACACTTTAGTTCAAAAGGCATCTGAATTTTGGTCTAGTTCAGTCATTCTGTGATTGAGATCTGTGAATGTGCATGGAAATTGAAACTGTGGGGAGGGGAAGCACTGCAGTAAAATATCCTTTAGCTTTTCCCCCAGATGGACAAGCCAGTTACGCCACATAAAAGATAAACATGGAATACTTTCCCCCCTTTGTCCTGTAAATGATCAAGATGCTGCTGGGGATATCATGCGCAGGGAGGCTCCTTGGGCAGCCCTGCAGAGCTGTGTTAGGATGTCCAGCCAGCCGGAGGTAAATCACGCTGGGCTTTAATCACCCCACGGCCTGTGCTACAGATGGAGGTAAGCAATGCTGGCTCTTGCTAGCACGGGCTATTTTCTGCGCTAGTTCAGGAGTTACCCATGAGCTCTGTGAGCTAGAAAAGGAAATCCTCAGGCAGAGGCTTCCCCTATCAGCGTGGGCTGGAGCAGCAGCTCCCCATTGTGTTTCCCCTTCTGTCGGGGTTTGGATACAGGCAGCTCCTGCCTGGGACCAAGGGATTGTCTCCCGGCTGTTTTCTCCCTGGCAGACACAGGCAGGGGAGCTGGAGCTGAACCTCGCTCAAGGATGAGGGTTGTACTGCAGGAAAGGAGAGAGCTCTTGGGAGCATTTCTGTTTGCTCAGCCATGAAATGCAATCTTTAGTGCACAACGCTGTGCACACTTGCTAGCTTTCCCTTGCTTTATTTTAAAATTTATTTTATTTTGATTGCGGCAGTAAAGCTCCTGGGTGTGTCTCCCTCTTTTACCTCCTTTTCCCCTGATGTTTTTTGCTCTAGAATTATGTGAACCGACTCTCCACTTGCTTTTCAACATAGCAGCGTTTAGCACTTTGTCGTCATGACAGTGCAGGACTGTGATCCAAGCGCATAATGATGTTTCTGTGTGTATGCTGGGCAGATGTTCTGGACAGACATGTACAAACAACAGTATGCACAAAAATACTTTGGTAAAGAATTGTTTGTAAACAGGAATATAATTTTTCTATACCTGCACAATATCACAGAATAATTAAGGCTGGAAAAGACCTCTGAGATAATCGAGTCCAGGCCATGACCTACCACCACCACTCAGCTAACCCCTGCCACTAAGTGCGGCATCCAGTCTTTTCTTAAACCCCTCCAGGGATGGTGACTCCACCACCTCCCTGGGCAGCCCATTCCAGGGTTTTATCCTCCTTTCTGTGAGGAAGAGCTTCCGAATATCCAACCTAACCCTCCCCTGGTGCAGCTTCAGGCTGTGCCCTCTGGTCCTGGCACAAATTGCCTGGGAAAAGAGCCCATCCCCCTCCCGCCTTCACCTTCCCTTTAGGTGGTTGTAGAGAATGAGTAGGTCCCCCCTGAGTGCGCTCGTCTCCAGGATGAACAGCCCCAGCTCCCTCAGCCTCTCCTCATAAGACTTCCCCTCCAGTCCCTTCCCCAGTCTGGTCGCTCACCTCTGGACCCGCTCCAAATGAATTTATATTTTTATGTCTGTACATAGTGAGTCAAAGGAGTAGTGAGTCAAAGCATATTTGTTTTATAGCCACAGGATTATGGTAAAACATTGGATAAAATGTATGATTCTTAATATTAAATGGATATTAAATCTCTAGGAAAATGAGACACACCATCCTGCTTAATTTTCACTTAGTTTTGCTTCTTGTTGCAAGGAGCTTGCTCAGGGCTACACCTGGGGCTACTTAATTTCCCAGTTTGTTGTGTTGCACTGTAAATCTGAGCTATTTTCTTGCAAGTTGCTTGACGGTAATGTCCTTCCTGCTGCTACAATGGCAATAGACCCTGGATAAAATCCTCTCTGCGGCTTCAGAAATTAGCCTCCAAGCTCAGGCTTGTGCTCAGAGAGGACTCAACTGGGCAGCAGACATTGTAGCTGATGGTGAGCTTGTGTCTAAATCTCCACTAAATGCCAACTTGAGTCGGTATGATGAGCACTTGGCACCTTCTTCACTTATATTATGTGGATTGTGGCTCAGTTCACATGTTTAGGGACAGTAGTGCATATAAAATACCCTCCCAACTGGTCTAGATGGGGTGGGGGAGTGTGACATCTTCAAAACTCTTGGCATCAGCATCTATGAAAATCGCTGGTAACACTGATTCCAACAGTAAATGGGTTTCTTAGGTGAAATTAATTAGGTGAAATTACATTAAGTGATCTCGCTGTCCTTGCCCAGGTGTGTGCAGTGGTGCCACATGTCTGTCTGTCCAGCTCAGAGCAGTTCCTGCGGGCTCAGTGTCCTGCAGCAGGAGCAGCAACACTCCCCTGCTGTCAGCACGACATTTGCCATGGACTGTGCGGTCACTGAAAGGAGAGGTTTGTGCATCTGGCCAGCGAAGGCTTTGGGCTGGGCTCTGGGTGGCCTTGCACCCCTTGCAGCCTCTGACAGCACAGCATTGAGCTTGGCACAGGTTTGGCACGTTCCCAGGTACTGAGCCAGGACTCTGCTCAAGGTGGGGGTTTCTACCCTTTAGCCAGAATGAGTAAGAACTGAAAGGGCTTTATTTGGATAGCAAAGTCAGTACAGAACTTGTCTCCGTGCTTTAAAGAAGGGCAGCCACTTTCCAGGGCTCTACCATTCAGTGACAATGAAAACAGCTCAGCCTCTTGCCTGCCGAGAAATCAAAGCGAGAGGTGGTTCCTTAGCTACACCGTGGGTAGCTGAAGGGGCTGGATGTGTGGCGAGCAGGGCTCATTAACCGTGCAGAGCCAGTGCATGGTGCAGTGCCCTGTGTACGGGCTCTTCAGCCTGACCTGGGCACTCCTGTGTTATCTAACTGCTCTGGCAGATGTGCTGAGAAGCCCTGCTCAGGATTGCACACGCTGCTTCGCTTCCACTCCAATTCATTAACAGCTTTTCCTCCCAGATGAGTTACGGTTAGCAAGCCCGTTCCAGTGGCATGGCCAGCTCAGCATTTCTCTCGGAGAACTGAAAGAGTTTGGCAGCACAGACAAAGCCTTTCTACGGATCTCAGCTTATTTTGAAGCCAGTTCCTTAAATTGCTGGGGACAACTAGGTCTGCCTGTTTCCAGGTGGTATGTAGGAGTAGTGTAGGATAATCGCAGAGAGATTAGAGATCACCACTTCCCCATACTGCACTGATGAGGAGGGCTGGGGGTTTTTTTGTAGGTTTTTGTGTGGATTTAAAAAAATCCAAACATTCCAAAAGGTATTCTTTAATTCATCTGACTTTTATTCCTTACGTTTTGTTTCTCCTCTGAAAAGAGACTATAGAAAACTTACATTTGCTAACTCAGCAAATTGCTTCCCTCTGAGCATTGAGAGGCAAAGTGATTAAGTCCTGCTGCATTTTCTTATCTAAGTGCTAATACAAAAAGAAATCAGAACACCATTCTCCCATTGACCTCTGGAGGTTTCACAAACTGAACTTCAATTCAAAAGCTTTGCAGATACTTCAAGAATCCCAGTTCTGACAGACAAGCTGTATCTGAAACCTTCTGCCTCTGAACTTTGTGACATATGTGGGCACTCCTGGTTATGTTGGGAAACTCACTTGTGTCCATCAACATCAGATAACTTAGACTTTGCCAGTCCTTCAAAAGCCACGGTTAAAAAGGATAATGCTTGGCAGCAAACATTGAGGGAAACACCCAATATGCCCCTACACTGAAAGGGATTGGAAAAACAGAAATTAGAGTTTCATAAAGGTGTAGCTGTGAGAGTCAAATCATAAGATGCTTCACAAAAATGCCAGTTACTGCCCTTGGCACCAGGCATGAGAGGGAACAGAGAATCTGCTGTGAAACAGAGAGGGTCAAATGTGTGGTTAGTGAGGTTCTGCTGAGGCCAACTGGGTTACTGAAGAGAACAGGACTCTGACGTCAAAACCAGCCAGAGAGCTCCGGTGGTGACTCCTTCTGACCAGAATGTTCTGATATTTCCCAATGTTAAACCTGAGGAAAAGGCCTTGGCTTTATCACCCCCTGTTTTGGGAAATGGTCAGATCTGTGAGACTTTTACCTGGTGTCTCACAAGATTTGCTGTTGCCTTCAAGCTGTTCATCAGCATGTTAAACTGCATGGGCACCAGGCAACAAAATGACTTCCAAACCATTTCAAAGCCGTTTTCTTATTTTTTTCCAATTTGAAACTCACAGTTTCGATACAGCCTAGGGTCAATTTCAGCTTCTGAATCGTGTTCCTGCCTTGGGGAAGCACGATGACGGTGCAGGCAAAGTGAATCACAACAGCCACTGCTCCCTGTGAATGACATTTATGCAGATATTTAAGGCCAGGGACTGTATTGCCCAAAATAACCTGGTGAAGTTACAGAAAAATAACATCTTAGTTTCAGAGTGCTGCTCTTTCTAGCAGGTGAGCTATTAGTCACACAACCACTGACCCATTTTCAATGGGTTGGTATATGTACATATTATTGATCTCATGGGCTTTAATCTTTCATATTGGAAAACTCACGCTCTTCATGAATCATAAATGGACCCTGGCAGTTTTTTCTATCAAGAAAAAGCCAAGTCAGCTTAATCTGAACCTGTTCCTCTCCCCTCCTCCTGCAAGGACTGTCACTTTGAGAGCTGCTTCGTGAGGATGGAGTGTGTGTAAAAGTGATTAGAAGCGTCCAGTCTGCCCCGTTGTGTTTAAGAAGATGCCTGAGCTTTGGTCTGTGTGGGTAGGAGCCTGTTGGCCCTACGTGGCAGGAGGTGCACAGAGCTAGGAGAACATCGTGTTGGAGATGGGCTGGACATTGCTGGAAACTCAGGTGTGCCAAAGAACACATAAGCATCAGGGAGAGAGGACAATGTGTGCTGGGGGGGTGCAGTTCTGCCTGGACCTTTTCAGTCACTGTGAAAGAAACTAAACAATAACTGATGATTTAGAACCCTAAAATAGCCTTTGTTTGAAAAACCCTGAAGGATCCTGGCGGAAGTGAACTGTTAATCCAAAGAACTGCGAAGAGTGTAAGCTCAGAAGCAATCCTTGTACTTTAATAGGGACAGATGTGTGGAAAACACCCTGTGTGATCAATATCTGTCAGCAGAACACTTGTCACGTAGCTGTCGGGAGTGAAACAGCTGAGGACTGAAGTTCGGTGTCATGCAGAAGAAAGCCCTTGTGAAGCTCTATCGACTGCTGTGCTTCCCTGGCTGAGCAGAATGAATGGCGACAGAGATGTATTTATATCACCTGATATTTTATTTATTGCACATGCATATTTTAGCACAACCCTGATTAGCTCCTGCCGCGTGTGTGCTCTAAGTCTCTGCACTGTGCCTGTGAGTGGCACGCTTGGTAGCCCCTGTGCTTGTGTAGCAAAAGAGGAGAGCTGCTGCCGTAGCCACCAGGACAAACTATGTCCTCGCTTTCTACTTCTCTACTAACTCAGTTCTCCATCTGCTGAGTGCAGAGATGAGCTGCTAGCCATGGAACCACATCCCAGCTCAGCACAGGGTCTAGTCCTGTGGTCTGCTGGGCGCCTTCTCTTCACTGATCTTTCTCCTGTGACTCAGTAAAGTGGCCGGGCAGCTGGCCACTTCTTTACTCTATTAGAATAGCAAAAAGACAACCACCATCCTCACCCCACTCCCCGTAAACCAGCTGTCTGCACACCAGTTTTGTTAAAGCTTGAAACTGCGTGTTGTGGCATGATCAGCAGCTTCTCCAGGACTTAAAGCACCGCAGTAACCCTAAGCTCTTGCTGAAGTTCCATCAAATCTGAATCTGAGGGGCATGTCGTGCTCCAGTTTGGAGAGCTCCGTCACTCTGAGCAGATGGAGCAGCTTGGGGCATGCTCTGCTAGCTAAAGACCAGACGCTCAATGGGCTGCCTCTGCTCTGTTAACTCTTGCAGTAAGATTTCACATAGGAAGATGCTTTCCACATATTTATTTTTCATTTATTTTTCAAAGAGTTCACCCTTGGCACCTCTTACTGGCCCTGGTCTACTGCTTCACTGGGGCCTCTTTCCTGCAGCCAGCACAAGGATATGAGCAGCTCTGTGGACTCCATCCAAAGCATTAAAACAAGGCTGCCAAACAGGTGCTGCCCGTGATGCCACCCTCAGTGGCTGGTGTTCCATCTGTGACTGGGATATCCCAACCCTTTTTTTCCACTTTTGGGGATCCAGTAGCCCTATTTTACCTCACACATTGTCTTTTCTATGGTGCATTTTCTGCTGAGCTGATTTGATCTAGAAAAGTGTCTCTTTATGGCTACATGTAACCAGGACTTCACAGTGCAGAAACTGATGTCGTGGAGTTGACTTCAGAGATACCCTGGCTGGGGTACTGAAAAAGGAAAGATTTCTGTAGATTGTCTCTGTCTTGATAATAATGACACCCCTCTGTGGTGTCTCCTCATAAAACACCTCCTTGTAAGCATGAAGAAGTTCCACTTGTCGCGGAAAGCTTGTAGACTATGGCTGTTAGCAACAAAACAGAGGCAATCAAAAATACCTTACGAACAGGGAAAATTGTTTCGATACAACTATGGTAGGTTAATAACTGATGCTATAGCCTATCATGATGTGTTGGTGCAGGTTCTATCAAGAGATGCTGAGTCAAGGCATTGTGTGAATAACGGGATCACTCTTCTGTCTTTTTTCACTCCTACTTGCTCAGGACTGGAAGAAAGGGAGGGAAGAATAGACAGGAGAACCTCCCAGGGAATTGCATTAACTATGGGTAATAAAACCCCAAAGTGTCCAGCACACAAAAATAACCAGCAGCAGATGGTAAAAAGGCAACTGGCAGGGAATTGGCAGCATACCTAGAGCGACTCCAGCCTCATCAGAACAGGCAAGGAGAAAGGAAAATAGTGTGTACCGCTTTGAAATGACCACAGGGAATCTCCTCATTTGCTGGAAGACATCCTAAATCCAGTCTTTGGGAGCCTTATAGGTAAGTTAACGCTCCTGAGGATGCAATCTAGTCCAGTGCCTTCTGGTGTAAGGTGAACACCTCTCTGGAGGATCTTATCAACACCGGTGTGTGGATGGTTCTTCTCAGTTTCCTTTAGGGGAAAATGCAGTGAAAAAGATGATTCCCTTCAAAGTATTTACATGTATCCCTTTGATTTCAGAGGGAATGGCAAGATGGAAATTAAATTTCTCCTTGTTGGCATTAAACCCCAAAGCAATCATATCAAAGCAGATCTGAACAAGAGCCCCCTCAGGAGCATGAAAAATGAGGAGAAAAATGCTTCTACATCCTGAATTCTGACTTGATTTTGGCCTCCTGTGTTTCTGTGCCGATGAGCTGTATGTGTTCAAGAGGCAGCAGTGGCCCCACAGTGACACCCAAGCTGACAGTATTCTCCTCCTGGAAAACTCCTCAAGACATGCTAGGCTCTCCTCCAAGATTACATATTCATATTATTTCTTTTAAGAAAGGAATTAAGTTAAACAAAGACAGTCATTGCATAGGACTCGGAGAAGCCCTACCCTGCCACAACCTTCCTCTGTGACGCTGTTTGGTCTCTCAAACCCAGTTATTCTGGTACTGAGGTACCTCCTTCCTTCCCCAGTACAACATAATCACTGTTCCTTGGGCTCCCATTGCTAAAATGGGGACACCAATATCCCTGGGTGTTTGTGAGGTTATATACATCTATGAGCATGACCTGAACAGCAGCTCAGGTAGTGAAATCTGTGTAAATAACAGCAGGAAAATGAGGTCTGGGAACAAAATGCAGTGGCCTGTGAGAAGTGGAATTTTTCTAAAGCATCAGTGACTAAGGTTTGTGATCCCGATAGATGCCTTCAGAAAAATCCTGTGTGAAAGTCCCAGGAAACTTGTCTGACTTTAAAGAGCGAGGCCAGAGGGAGTCTTTTTGTAGATGATGATGTAGATGTAGATTGGATCAGAGTCTGGGTCTCTCTGGTAATTTGTCACAGTGAAATTTTACTGGCAGCATTAACCGGCCTAATTCTGTAGATTGTCTTTGAGAAATGAAGTTATCTACTGGGTGGTTAAATGCACACAGACCCAGACAAAATCTCTTGCGAAGGCCATTGCTGTGAGAAATGCTGAAGTCTTTCAGGTGTGGGTGATGTATCCTGTCGTATTTGAGGTTAAGCTGCTTATTGATTTCAGGTTAGGAACGGATTTCGGTGCTTGCATTGGGAGCGTGTCTCCCCCACAGCACGGTGGTTTCCTAGGGCTGTCAGGACACTCCATGTTCAGCAAAGCCCTCTCAGGGAGCAGAGACAGTTGCAGAGACCTCACCTTCCCTCTGGTCATCATGACACATGACAGTGACGGCCTTGTTAAATTTGGGGCCTTCCTCGGAGGGGTGTGTGCTGTGAGTGCCGTGGATCCCTCTGGCCTGAAGATGCAGTGCGTGGGTGTCTGTCCTCACGGCAGGGCTGGGGTTTGGGCAGTCGGGCCATATGGCAGCGTCTGAACTGCGAGTGGCTCATGGAGAGGTGACATTTCCGTCTGACCCTCACTCCAGCCAGGGATATGTGTAAAGCCACACAAATAACGGGCGCTCCTTTTAACCCAAATAAATAATCATCTCAAAGCAGTATCTTGAGGAAAAAAAATGAGCAGACAAGAAACCCAAACTGAAAGCTTGTGCAAATCCCCCTCAGCCCTACGTGTGAGTTGTCTTGTCCTTTGCAGGAGGCACAAGTGGCCAAGAGCAACCCTGTGATGACAAACCTGGGCAGGAGAAGATGGTTTAGGAACAGCAAGGGGCTGTTGGAGTTTCTGCAAGTGATGGAAGGGGGCTTATCTGAGGGGGAATGGAAACTGATGGGCATCTGGCAGCTTTTGGATGTCTGAATCCAAGAGCCAGGGAAAGGGAGTCACAGGATGGTTGCAACACAGACAGGTCTGAGCAATGGCAGCTGGAAACATCTGGAAGGGTCTGGCTGTTTCCATTCCTGCAAACCTGGGATGAGGATCAAGTTGTGTCAAAGAAACTTCAGCATTTAGGAGAATAAGGTTCCTCTTACTCATCTGAACGGGTTAGGTAGAAGAAAATTTTAAAAGGCAATCTCTGCTGGGAACGTTCATGGATGAAATACTAATAAAACCCCAATGCGTTGAAGTGAATAGTTTTAAAGAGACTT
>WEIS01017530.1:2698-13815 GCA_013389965.1 Todus mexicanus
AAAATCCTTGAAACAGTTTTCTTGACAAATCATGGAAAACATCTTCTGGTTTTTAATTTTGTTATTTCTGCATCTCAGAATGAACCCCTTAGATGGATCATAATATGTGTTCTGGAATAATAATCCTGAAGAGGATGAGACTGTTCACACTATGCTGAATATATTGCAGAGCATCCCGTAACATGCTGTCATTTGGTGGGGTTTTTTTGTTTTATTAGCCAGACTGCTATTTTAGTGTCAATCTCTCCTTCATCTATAATGACATTAAATACTCGGAATAAAGCTTTGATATTACTAAAAAAAAAAAAAGTCACATAAAATATCAAAGGATATACAAGGAGAAGAATGAGGCAAGGGACTTAAATGAAGCCTGGCAAACCAAGTTATATGGTGCTAAAAAAACCCCTTCTGGCTGAAAACCTCAATGATAGGTAATTATATTTCTAAATGAGGCAATCATTGTTAAGCTATGAGGAATATAATTAGTTTTCTAACCTTCTGTAGTGTTGTAGTCAATACAGATAATACACTTTTTGAAATATTAACTGTCCAAACACATTCAGCTAATTTAAAGAATCTTATTGTGCATTCTCTTAACTGAAGTCAACAGTAAAAAAGCCCTTCTCTGTCACTTCAATAAAACAAGTCAGCGACTGAGTTTTCTTGAAATGAATTAGAGTTTAAAGCAACTAGTGTAGCTCTAGTTCACAGACATTCAAACAGTTTCTGACTTTATTTCATAAGGTTTTTGATTTGCAAGCACAGCACACGTTAGTATAGAGTGGACCAGATTTGTCTTTTCTGTAATCATACTGATTCCAGCTGAAGATTTACCAACTGTGTATAGGAGGGGAAGAAAAGAACTAAACAAAACAAAACTCTAAGAAACAATTACTCTTTCAGATCAGTGGCCATCAGAGCCACTATCTTGTATCTTATCGAGGACAACAGAAGATGCTCCAGAGGAAAATTTACGAAGTGAATAGCAAATATGTGGAAAGCAAACAAAGCTCCAAGATCCTAAACCAAAAGCTTTCACATGTAAATGTAATCTTCTTCTTGTGAAAGATTGATTCTAGCTACAAGATTAGTCTATAACTACGATCTCTGAAGAATATAGAGAAGATCATGGCTTGAATAAGAGGCAACCAGCCTACCTCTTGAAAGCAAAGCTTAGGTCTATGGAGAGTTATGCTAACAGAAACTTTTGAAAGTTACACACTGCTTGGAGACAGCCCAGGGAGTCACAAATTGCACTATATCCCCATTACCCCACTGCACAGCTTATACTTCAGAGATAAAGTTATCATCTACTTTTAACACCACTGAAGAGCAGAAGTCTGCCCCACACCTGAAAATTTTAGGGTGGACAGCATGATACTCAGGGAGAAAAAGAAATTCTTGGTATGGTACACAACTAATCACAAGAGGAATTTTGACCCATAAAAGAACTTTGTTATTATTGAAAACAGTATGTGAATATTCTGAGGGTGCCATTGAGATCAAACAGCAATGAGATGGTGGCGATGATATGTCACATAGTCCATATGGAGCAGAGTGATGATTATGTAAAAGTGAATCCCTATAGATCCCTTTCAGTTTATTGCCACCTAACATCTCTTTGCAGGGATACATCTTTTCAGAAGCCTTAAACCTAACATGGTGGCATCCCCTCTCACACAAATGGCTGCCAACAGAGGAAGAAGGGGTATTTGACACACTCCGTTCATAGAATCACAGAATCATAGAATCATAGATTTATACAATCACAGAATGGTTTGAGTGGGAAGGGACCTTTCAAGGTTATCTAGTCCCACCCCCTGCACTGAACAGGGACATTTGCAACTAGAGCAGGTTGCTCAGAGCCCCAGCCAACCTTATCTCCAATGGTTCCAAGGATGGAGCAGCGACCACCTCTCTGGACAACCTGGGCCAGGGTCTCACCACCCTCGGTATAAAAAATATCTCCTTCTCTCTAGTCTAAATCTCCCTCTATTAGTTTAAAACCGTCACTCCTCGTCCTATCACAATGGGCCCTGCTAAAATATGTCTCCATCTTTCTAATAGGCCCCTTTAAGTACTGAAAGGCTGCACTAAAGTCTCCCTGGAGCCCTCTCTTCTCCAAGCTGAACAATCCCAATCGAATAGCTTAAGCCTGTGGACGAAAAGAAAAATACTGTGAGTTACAAGGTATTGAATAGCAAGTGGAGGCCTGGTTTTGGATACCTGTGTTGTTACTGATGCAAATCAATCAAAAGTTTATTGGTGACATGATAATTTGTGGAAAGGATCTGAAATCAAGCCTACATTTTAAGTTAAATTTTCTTACCCACTAGAATGCTGACTGATGTCGTGGGGAAAACACAAGGCACTTTCTGAGCTGATGGGAAGAACACTGTGGAAATAGCCTGGTATCCAATTATCAATCTGAAGGGAAACTGTGAATACAGAAAATAACTCAAGTCACTTCAACAGCATAACTCAGTACAGAACACAGAACTAATTTTCAGAAATGATAAAATTATTTTACCTCCTTATGGCACAGAATATTTTAATCATACGAGAAACAATGTGAACTTCAGACACATGCATGCTCCTTGTGCGCAGACTTAAAGGAATACTGAAGTTAGTCTTTGGAGCCTGCATTAAAACCACTGATACATAGTTAAATAAAGCTTAACATTTAATTATTCTTTTCTTGTCTAAATTGCTTTCTAATTGTAATTTTTAAATTGTAATTTTATATCTAGAACAACTATTATTGTTATAGGAAAGTCTTACACACCGATGAGGCATATGGGTC
This sequence comes from Todus mexicanus, assembly GCA_013389965.1. NCBI lineage: Eukaryota > Metazoa > Chordata > Aves > Coraciiformes > Todidae > Todus > Todus mexicanus. The sequence goes on from WEIS01017530.1 coordinate 5,502, forward strand.
ATAGGAACAAACCTTTCTTGCTGCACCCTGTAGGAGTTGAGTCTTCTTGGACTGGCCTAGAGTCTGCTGCAAGACAACACATCTGAGGCCAATGTACAGGCACAAATACCTCATCCCTGATTCAGTAGAGTTCTCTGTCCTCTCTGAAACGTACTTTGGGTCTCTACCATCCCCGTCAGCATCTTCTGAGACACGTAGATACAATGAGTGGGTGGAAGGCAGCCCCAGGGAAAAGAGCGTAAGAGTATTGGTCAATAGCCAACTGAAAATGAGCCAGCGTGTGCCCAGGTGGCAGAGAAGGACACCAGCATCCTGGCTTGTATCAACACTGGTTTGGCTAGCAGAACTGGGGCAGGAATTATCTCCCTAGACTGGCCATGGGGAAGATTGTCCCTGAGATCCTGGGTTCAGTTTTGAGCCCCTCAGTCCACGAAGGACATTGAGGGACTGGAGCACGTCAAGAGAAGGACAATGAAGGATCTAGAGCACAAGTGTTGTGAGGAGTGGCTGAGAGACCTGGGGTTCTTCAGCCTGGAGAAAAGGAGGCTCAAGGGTGACCTTCTCACTCTTCGGAACTCCTTGAAAGGAGGTTGGAGCCAGGTGGGGTCAGTCTCTTCTCCCAAAGAATAAATGATAGGATGAAAGGAAATGGCCTCAAGTTGCTCCAGAGGAGGTTTAGGATGGACACAAGGAACAATTTCTTCCCTGAAATGGCTATCAAAGCCTGCTCCAGGCTGCCCAGGACAGAGGTGGAGTTCCCATGGTGGGGTTTCAAAGCTGTGGAGATGTGTGGACACTGTTTAGTGGTTACGTGGCAGTGCTGGGTTAGCAGTTGGACTTGATGCTCTTAAAGGTCTTTTCAACCTAAACTATTCTATGACCCTAAGAATATAGTATCAACATCATTCGATCTACACCAGAAAGCTACTGAATGAACAGGAACCATGTCTTTATTTCACATAACCTTTCTGCTCTGCTTCTTTCCTTCAGAAGAAATAAAAAGAAGAAAAAAACCCCATGTTACTCTAAATGTGAGCAATAATTCACAAACTGAATGACCTGGAGAGGTAACACTGAGAGGGAGAAGGCTTTTAGGGCTTTCTCTGTTGCAGTGCATGCTCATACCCATTAGTTACAACAGCATATGAATATGCCTGGTGACACAATTATGCTGAAAATTACAGTGTTAAGCACAGTATTTTGTCTTCTTGGTTTTAGCAGTTCATCTCTGTCAACTCCTGTTCACCAGCTGGGCTGGACCCATCAAACCTGGTCCGAGCTCTTGTCCTGCACAGCCCTCGGGGACAGCAGAGTCCAACACCCACCAGAGCTACGACTGCAGCTCAGGTCCTTGGTGGTTATCCTCCTTCATGTTAGGAATAGTCCTCTCACCTCACTGACACTTCCTGGCTCTTCTCTAATCTATAGATGGCTCCTTGTGACAGGTACCCTCTAATCAAGATGTTTTCTCGGCCATATTTTACTTGTTCTTCTGAGTAAACGTATTACTCCTTTTTTTGAAAACCTTCACTTTCTCTCTCATAAGCTCAATTTCTGAGTTGAAAAACTGAATGCAATTTAGTAAAGCAAACAGATTAATAGAGAGAAAAACAAGAGACATTTAATAATAGTTTCAGCAATTAGATGAGGAAAGGAATTAAATAACTTAATTCAAGGGCCTCAGCATTATTCACTGCAGGGCTTAATTTGAATTAACATGTAATGTACACACATTTATAAATGTCATATACGGGTGGCTATTTAACGAGGAATATTGAAAGTAATAGCAAAAAGGATTAATCTTTATATTTTCAGTAAAAGCTCTTATTTAAGGTCTGGCGAATTACTGTTTTAATGAGAACATTATTACTGTAGAGACTGAGAATCGAAAATGAGACAAGCTTCAGCTGTTGGAAGAGGTCTTAGATTTCAAAGTAAAATAAATATGTTTGGGATTTTACTTTTTGTTGCTGTTGCTTTGACCTCATCTGGGTCAACTTTTTTCTGCAATGGCCATTTTGACTATAGGAGTGTAACAGGTGCGATGTTGGACATCAGTGTTTTTTACCATCTGTTTTACACACTTCAGTGCAGCATTTTTCAAGGGTCAGCTTAGCTGAGAGTGTGGAAACTGCAAGGTCATTATGTTGTATTTCTCTTGCTTTCCTGAAAGAGCTTGTTACTCTTTAGTTCAGTTTCAGAAGTTCTAAGGCAAAAGGTCAAGGTTTATGAGAATACTAGTTTTGAGGCATAATAAAGTGGTTTTTTATCTGTTGTCAGAAGCTGAGAGCCTCATTTAATAATAGAAGTATTTATGTATTTATTTGATAACGCTTAAGCAGCTTCTGAGGCAGATTTTGAGGGTGCATAATTAAAATATTTTTTTTTTATGGATGAAATGAAACATCAGAAATCAACCCTTCTAATAAAGACTATGATCGTAAGTAATGCACCACAGTGCCTGAAGAAATATTCTTTGTCTCCCATATAAGAAAACCAAGAAAAAGAAAGACTAATATAATGAAACTGCTGTTGCTGGAAGTGTCCTTCAAACTTCATACTGAGAACTGGTGACTTCTTGAGTCAGTGGGTAAATCTGGATTCTTGGTACTTTGCAATCTATCTTTATAGTTGAGACTGTACAATTAGCACAGGTGATGTGGGTTGGTTTTGGTTTTTTGGGTGTTTTTGGGGGGATGTCACAATCTGTTTCTACGTAATGATGTGCAGTGCAGAAGGGTATTGTTTTTCTAGGTTCTGGCGAATTCTCCCCACATGAAGCACTTTTGCTGATTATAAAATACTGTTTGGCTCCCTGTTGAAACAAAAATAATCTATCTGGCAAATAAAGCAAGGATTTTTTTTTTTCCTTATTGTGTTACCTAGATCTGTTCATTACAAAAATAAAAATAAAAATAGCCAATGGCAGGAAGACAATCCCTTGTTTCATCAGTCTCAACAGCAATATCAGTTTTGATGACAAGGCTGCAAAGATCAGCAGTAATTATAAAGTTGCCAGCAGAGAAAAAAGAGTTCACTACACATCTGCTAGATAACAGCAGAATTAAAGACAAGTTTTAGGAAAGAAACAAAACTGGGAACTGAATATTATGATGCATTGAAATCTCATAAAATATATACCTCAACATGATTTAATAACCTTGTTATACCAGTATTTTCATCACTGAAAATGTTATTTCTACAAATGTTGTCGCTCGAGAATGCATTTCAGTTTAATAACAGTTTTTCAATAAATATATTTAACTGATTTTTCATGGTATAAAAACCAACTTTCTTTTCCAGCCTTAATTATTCTGTGATTCTGCGTGATTCTTATACTGGCATAGATTATTTCACTACATACGCATATTAATATATATTTATGAAATTCTTTGTCCATGTCGTGTATGAAAACAAGTTCAACCATATATATGCGTATGTTGCAATAGCAACCCCCTGAAAACAAAACCAAAATCAAGAATTAATATTATGAATGTGCTTGCCAAAAATACCTTAATATATGAGAAGTGTCTATTGTAAGTGAATTCTGGTTATTCTTTTTTTGGTTTGCATATATTTATCTGCTCCATATATAGTTGGTCTCTTCTGCTCTGCAGTGAAACAAATACAAGTGAGTGAACAGGGTGCAAGTGAAAGAATCCCTGTAATCTAGAAAGCACTGTGACTTTTAAGAAAACCTTAAATTGTAAGCTTGAATCTACTTGAAATTTGAATGAGTTTGAATTTACTAAGGCATGTTCTTTTTTTTTTTTTTTTCCCCCAAGAAAATCCAATAATTACATATTTGCTGCTGTTCTAATTGGATAAGTTTGTCATCAGCTACCACTGAGTGACTGATTATAGGAACTGCTTAAATATATGTCTTGTTAATACCCAGTAATGGCAAAGCCTTCGTTAGCACAGGAAGGCCATAGTTAACAAGCCTATTACATTTTTAACAACTTGTCAGATTTGATCAGATTTTGTGAGATTTTGTATTTTCTTTTTGTCTATAAACCACTGACTTCTTATGAGTGGTGACAGGGTTTTTAACAAATCAAGTGATTCACATCACTGTGGTGGAAAGAATGCAAAACAGTGTTTAAGTAAAAAAAGTCATTATGTTTTTAAAAAGGACTTAATATGATTAATATTTACAGATGTGATGGGAAAAAGATTATATAAACATTTGGAAGCTCACAAACAATCACACACTTCCAAATATGTGAGGTTTACACAATTGGCTGTGGGCAATTGTTTAAGATGTGCACAGGACTAGCTTTGTCATTCATGCTACGGTGTATATAGCGATGATGTAATGTACAGGGTCCAGTCTTGTTCAACATATTCGTCAGTGACTCAGATAAGGGCACCAACTGGACCCTTAGTCAACTTGCCAAAGGTACCAATCTGGGAGGAGTGGTTTACACAAAAAAAGGCTGTACTGCCTTTCAACAAGACTTGGACAGGCTGGAGAGTTGGGCAGAGGGGAACCTTCTGAAGTTCAACAAAGTGTAGTGTCCTGCACCTGGGGAAGGTTAACCCCCTGCACCAGCACAGGGCAGGGCCTGGCTTGCTGGCAATCATCTCTACAGAGAAGCACCTGGGAGACCTGGCGGACAGGTTCACCATGACCAGCAATGGACCCTCATGGCCAAGAAGGCAAATGGTCTCCTGGGATGCATACAGAAGAGTGTGGCCAGTAGGTTGAGGCACTTTCTCCTCCCCTTCTACTCTGTCTTAGCGAGGCCACCTCTGGAACAGTGTGTCGAGTTCCGGGCTCCCCAGTTCAAGAGAGACAGTGAACTACTGGAGGCTATGAAGGTGCTGAGGGGACTGGAGCACCTCTGTACCAAGAAAAGGCTGAGAGCCCCGGGACTGTTGAGCTGAAGAAGAGCAGACTGAGAGAGGATCTGATCAATGCTGATCAATATCTGAAGGTTGTGTGGTATGACTGATGCTCCAGTAGAGAGATAGGACGACCTCCTCAAAATGCAATATTCTATCCTTAGCTTCCCTTACAAATAATTGGAAGAATGGGAGTGGGTGAGAAGGCTTCTTTAATTTACTTTTTTTAAAAATTTCCTCCAGTGCAGACATAAGTAGCTTTAAAAATCCATTTAATCACAGTATGCAGGAGCGAAGCAGCATATTCCAGTTGTTTACATCAGTTTGAGAAGAGACTACTTATACCAGAATTATTGGTATAGTTGTTGGTATATTAAAGTAGACAACAGCCATTTGTACTGATAAAGCAGTACAAGTATTTGCCAATTTATGTACACTAGCAGAATTTTGCACTAAAACAAAATAAAAAAATGCCTTTTAAAAAAAAAAATTCTTGTGTGTACATGTAAAAGAATTTCCTCTTTCCATCCTTTAACCTTCTTGGGAATTTCTAGCCAATCTCCCCAGCAGAAGAGCAGTCGCTCCATAATGGTATGTTTTCTAATCTTAGACCTACAGATGTAAGATAGTACAAGGTATGCCAAACACATAACAGAAGATTTATTCTAGAGATAGAGAAGCACAATGTGAAATCTCTTCCAGCTATCTCAGCTGTATTTACACACGTCTACCTACTATACTGCAAACACTTCTGCAGCACAGACACACAAAGACTGTCTTGTGGATGGTGTTTCTCTCCAATTCCCAAAGCATTTTGTCATACATTCCTTATGGCAACTATAAAAACTTTAGCTACATGGAGAAAAGATATGTTAGGTCACATACAGCGGAGACATGATGAAAATATACTCACGGATAGATGTGAGCATGTGTTTTTATCTACAGTTGGTATATTTAGCAATGTATTTTAAATTCAAACATCATCCTTTGTTTGCAATTCAAACATTGTCCTTATTCATACGTTTTAAAAGAATGCAGGCATTTTTGGCAACAGAAACTTTTGACACAAATTCAATGAAAAATTTAAAGAAATTCCATCTGCAAAATCTCAACATGTGTGCAATTAGTGTTCATGGTTTTGATCTCCTTATTTCTATAGCTACAATTTTGCTACCATCACTTTGAAAAATATAAAAATGCTCCATTTTTTTTTTTTTTTTGCCAGTGTTGGCTACACTTCTGAGTTACTGACACAGAAATACAAGGAAGGGTCACATTCTCTTAACGTTTCTTTTAGCTATTATTCCCTGCAAAATTACATTGCATTTTAGTGTCACTCTTTAATGGAATTTTCTGCTACCTTATACGATGAACTATGGCTAGATATCCTTTACAAAAAGGATAAAAAAAATTGGTATATACACATCCTCTAAAAACCATTATGTCTGTGAGACATTGCTATGTATGGAAGCAAGAGAAATAAAGTGTGTGTGTTTGGGGCATTTCTCTGTGCTGTGATACTGTCAGAGAATGGTGCTGCCAAGTGTTTAAGCATAGATGCAAGTGTAATTTAAAGAACAGTTACACACTTGTGAGCCCACTCCATCTCCTCATGGATTCATCTTGGTATGAAAGCACTTTGCAGAGCAAAAATATGATTAATGGATGAGCTTGATAGTGGTGAAGGCACCTGGAATTTAGTACTTGCATGCTTTTAAGACACAAGGCATGTGCTAATACTGCTTGTGCTTATCCTACAAGTCTGTACTCACATACATAAATGTGAGACTAAACAAAAGAGCTTGAAAGTATACTAACAGAAATGGCATGATAGCCTATTTTATATGCTCATCTTTGTTTCAATGTGAAGCAGCTGTCAGAAGTCCAAAACAAGCTTGAACATTAGTAGATTGTGAATTATTTTTATTAATTTTTATTCACTTGTATAATTACTTATATAATTACAGTGTATCATTTTCATGGGACTGGGTACCATGGAAACCACAACCTTATTTCTCAGTGAATTTAATAAATATATGTATGAAGTCAATAATGAAAACATGAGGGATTGAGCTTTGTCCTAAATTTATTTACATTTTAGAGACTGGAATCTGACAGGGTATTTTCATTATTTTTTGGAGTGGGATGGTGTGAAATAGCATGAATATCATGTGAACTTTTATTTAACTCTGTGTTTGACATAACCAAGAGAAGTAAAAGCTCGCTAAAAATCTTCTTTAGCTTTCCACTGGGTACAAGTTCTGCTTCTTTGGATATACCGATCATCCATGCTACAGCGAAATGATGGTCATGACAGTTCTGGCTGAGAAAACTGAATGTCAGAAGCTGTCTTGCCATGGGAGGGCCAGAGCTGTATGGATGTACTGTTATTGCAATCTACCATGGGTTTTATTATAGGTATATGTATTTTCAGTAAAGAGACGATAAAGATTCTGAAAAAATTTCTAAGAAGGGCTCCCATCCATCCATGGAATGGGGACAAAGACTTTGGATGTAGAAACAAATTGTTGGAACACTTACGGTTACCAGTAAATAGATAAGTAATCTTAATGAAGGTATCTGATCAGCTGAAATGAGACCAGTGCCCCACAGGCTGTTCTATAAATATTCATGGAACATAGTAAAACTCAGTTGTAAGAACTTCAGCTAACTTAGAGTCTTGATCGTTTCTGACAGGTTTAAAGAGACTAATTTACCACCAACTCCCCATTAGACAAAATTTCAGAGTTGATCAAGTCACTTGAAACACTCTCATTAAACATGCCATATGTGTAGTTTTAACATGCTGTAGATTTACCCCTAATCCAAACATGTCAACAGCTTTCAAGGTCTTTGTGCAGATCAAGGGAGAAGAACTCTTAACCGATCTTTTCCTTTTTTTTTTTTTTTCCTGTTAATAGGGTTAATATGTGTTTTCCAAAGACAGAGGATATGATTCTGATACAAGGCACTTGCTTCGAAGAGAAAATGACAGATTGAAGTTGGCAGGATATTAAATAAAGTTAGGCACTTTCAGGTTCTTAATCAATATTAGAAAAAGTTTAGAAAATATTTACGAACTTACCTTTCTTTTAATACTTGTTTGAGCAGTTGTTCCAGATATAGGTCTAGTTACTGAATTTTTCTTTTCTATTCAAAGCTCTGACCTCTCTCATCAAGGCATGACTTTGCTATAGTTGTTATGCAAGAGCTTCTGTGTTGCTCTGAATCATATAAGAAAGAAGACATCAGTCTGCTGCTTTTTTTTTTTTTTAATGATCTTGAGATAGTTTGAAAAGATACAGCTTAATCTTCTGTCTAATTGGGGTGTACACTGGATAAAATCATTGAGATTATAAAAGAGAAAATAAGTTTGAAATTTCACAGAAAAAAACAGGACAAGGACAGTTTGAGGAGACATTCTATCATCAAATTTTCTCATTGGAAATACATTTTAGACACTTTA